>CAUYPK010034219.1:0-15321 GCA_963574355.1 Loris lydekkerianus
TCTACCTAGATACAGCCAATGTGGTACCATGCCACTGGCCCGACCCTGTCACTCACCTCTTCCCCCGCCTTCTTTCCCTGCCCCTTCTCCACAATAAAAAAATAAATAAATTCAAAAAAAAAATAAAAATAAAAATAAAAATAAAAATACAAGTATGATGACTTTATTTCTATCCATAAACGTTTGCAATAAACTGAATGTTTGTGTTTCCAGGCAATTCAAGGTGTTGATTAATGCCTTGGAGAAAGGATAGGAGATAAAGGTGCTGTCATCATGAATGGGATGAGAGCCCGTACAAAAGGGCTCGCAGAGAGTTCTTGAGTGACTTTCTTCTATGTAAAGATGAAACAAGAATGTGGCTATCTATGAACTAGAAGGTGGGTGCTCACAGAACTCACCGATGCTGACATCAAAGACATCCAACCTCCAGGATTGTGAAACACAAACTTCTATTTTTCATAAGCCACACAGTCTGGCGTCAGCAGATCGAAAATAATACTTTCAACAACATTCCCTTTAAAATCTCACCGATTGGCAGACAGACAAACAAGCAAATAAAATGAGCTTGACGTATATTACTATCAAACATTGCACCCAGTAACTTTCTGAAATTAAATTTTGAAAAGTCATACATTAATCTCTATACTTGGCTCCCAAATTTCCTTTCCTGAAACTCTATAGCAGGTATCTTCTAATTTAGTAATACTAAAACTATTACTGCTTCCAGTAAGTTCTCATAGACACATCAAATTCCTTCAATTTTATAACAATGTACATATCTTATAGAAATCAACCTTGGATAAATTGAGCATGTATTTGATTTTATTTACTAGATGTCACAATTTTTCAGTAGAGGCTGTAAACTACCTGCTCATATTTCCAGTCAAATTTCGTTTTGATATTTGTTTGATATCTTTTGTTTGTATTGATGTTTTCTCAATTTTGTATTTATTTAAGAGTCAACGCCATGATATTAAAAAACATACACTTTTGAAGCTCTTTTTGAAAGGTTATGTTAATGTTAACATGTATATCTAATATGAATACATTTTAGTTACCAGTGTGCATATATAAATATACGTGTGCGTGTATGTGTGAGAGAAAATCTATCAGAGTCAACCATTATTTATTATGTTCAAGACACCATTCTTTGTTTTACTTTTAATTAAATCATAACTGTGTACATTAATGCATTTACGGGGTACAATGTGCTGATTTTATATACAGTTTGAAATGCTTACATCAATCTGGTTAACATAGCCTTCACCTCAATTATTTGTTGTATGAAGACTTTTATACTCTATTCTTAATAGATTTGACATGGACCGTTGCATTATGCACAATAGGTGAGGTCCCACGAATTGCCCTCTCTCAACCCGGCCTACCCTCTTCCCTCCCCTCGCTCTTCTCTTCCCTCTTTCATTCTGTGCTATAGTTGTGTTTTAACATTCGTATGGGTGATACAAATCATGGGTGATTATATATTGGTTTCATAATAGTACTGAGTACATTGAATATTTTCTCTTCCATTCTTAAGATGCTTTACTAAGAGGAATATGTTCCAGCTCCATCCATGTAAACATAAAAGATTTAAAGTCTCCATCTTTTTTTCAAGACACCATTCTAATTGTAAATGTTTGTTCTGGTACAAGTCCTTTGCTGGTCAATTTTACTTTAGCTTTAACGTATCAGTATGAATATTCATAATATGTAGCAATTTTAAAAATGTGCTTGAGTAGGCAGCAATAATTGCTGCAACATGTTGAGAGTTAAATTAACTGAAAAAAAAAACAAAAGTGGCAGGAACTAATTTAAAAACCGGAACAAGAATGAATGAAAATGTTTTAAAAGTACCTTATAAAATGGTTACTAGCCAGTTCATTTATGAAAGAAAAACTTATTATAATTAAGAGACTATTTTTGTTCTACCTGTATTGAATGTGTGTTGCCTTTTTACAAATTATTTTGCCATTAACAAATATATAGAAATAATTAGTTAGAACAAGTATCTCCCTGATATGCCTGGAAGAATTCTAGTTTTGTGCATGAATAATTACTAATTAATTAACCAGTTAATATATGTAACCAGTTAAAATATGTAACATTCTTATTACATATTTACTATTAGTAATAAACAGACTAAATTAAAAACTGACTAAAATATTATATAATGCTTGACCTAAAAATGAATGGAATTCATGAGGGAAGACAAGGTGCACTCAAAGATAAGCTTTATGGAAGTGATAATGTTAGCTGATGAATGACAGCAAGATGTTATCAGGGGAAGGTGGGAAGATTTAAACGGAAGTGTATTTTATGGAGAGAAAATAGGAACATGGGATTGAGGTAAAAGAGTAATTTGTTGAAAGATACCACATTCTTACTCTTCCTTGCTACCTAGCTAGAGTAAGCTATACTTCGGCTTCCATACCCTGGGGAAAATTTCCCAGACCTTGCATAAAACTTCCCTTCTCCTTCACTCCATGTTCTTTTTAGAAGTACATCAACCCAAATCCATAGAGAATAGTGAACTCCATAATTGTCTGCATGATGCCTCTGGTTATTAATCATGGTTTAGTCAATTCCCATGGCAGCTATGTGAATGAGAAATAATATGTGTGTTAAACCACTGATATGTGAGAATGAATATGTTATAGCATTCATTCTTGTCCAATTAACAATAGGAGAATACTCAAATTTACTGCAATTTTCACAGAAAATTGAAGGAGTAAGATAAGAAGTAAAAATGGAAAAATAGGAAAGGAAGTTGGAAGCTGATTTTGACTAGAACCAGTTTCAGGAAAAGAGAATTTTAAAGTTTATTTTCCACACAATAAGATAAAATGAGGTGAGATAGGTTGAGAAAGAATAAAGGAAAACTGGTATGACCAAGATTACTCTGGAAGCAAAATAAAGAATAGAGGATGGAGGGAAGGTTCTAGGAAGAGGAGAAGAGTTAGGAGGTCAAATTCGGAGGAACCAGACTACTTTAATTTCACAAAATGGTAGAGTACGTTTAAAAGAAAAAGGTAGCAATGAAGCTTAACAGAATACACCTCCTACCCGGCTGCATTTTAGTCCTTTTTTTCTTGTCTAATTGCTGTAGGGGGCAGTCAATTCATCAATTTTTATTTATTTCTCAATTTGTTTAAAACTTGGATAGTTAAATGTACCAAAATATATTCATCTGTTGGTAGATACACACAGCATTATGAAAATAAGAATAATTAGGGAGTGAGTTCTATTTTATTCAAAATGTTAAGAAAAAATGACAGGAAAGATTTTCAGAGGAAATAATGACTTGTTTCTATTTTTTGAAATAAATAAGATTTCTTTGTGATGAAAAAAGATGGATACAGTGGAATTATACCTAAAGAAATAAAGATATGAAACAGCTCTAGGCAACCATTTTTTGCAAATATATCAAGGATCATACAAGTACTGAAATAAAATGGAGATTTTTTTTGTCCTATGAAGATAATTTGCAGAAACTTTTTAACATTATTGACTTTTTCGTTGGTTTAAGTTTCATTAAAATTTCTACTCTCCTTCCAGGTTTCCTGCCCTTTTCCTTCCTCTTACCAGGTTTACTATTTTGCAGCTTTTTCAAAACACTATGTTTCCAGAGCTGGTTCATATCCACAGTCATCATTCTACTTTACTCTCAAAATTGTAAATATAGCATAATGTTTATGGATCAAAAATAAATATTTAATCCATTTGTCTATCTTGAATTTTTTTTTTTTTCAAAAAATAAAAAGCTTTTGCACAAGCAAGAGTACAGTAAGTAAAGCCAGCGAACAATCTTCAGAATGGGAGAAGATTTTTGCCAGCTCACACTTTAGAGATAACACAAAGATTTGAACACCAAGATGTGGAAAACTCATGGAAGGCCTTTAGAATCTGTCTGCTGCAAAAGGGAGAAGCAAGTATCAAGACAGAAAAATATTCCATTTGGATATAGCCGAGAGTGCCTTAAAAACATGCAGAAATGTGGTTAGAAGTATTTATAAGTTATTAAGCAAGTATTCCTCACAATTATATTGCATTCTTAAGGGAACCCTAAATAACAAGAACCATTTGATGGCTAAGCCCAGATTAAGTAGTCTTTCCTTACAGTGTAGCATGATTCTGTACAAATATTAGAATATTCATTTTTGTGGATGACTTTATTAAGCTTAAAATAAAATACATTTGTGTAATAAAGTTAAAAATACTTATTTTCAAAGTAGGGTTATCAGCGAAGATGGTGACATTTTTATGGAGACTAATCTGCTTTATAACTTTTAACTGGGCTACAATCTGACTCTGCCTTACAACACCAATCTCAGTTCAAGAATTATTGAATGGTTCTATTTCTACACCTCCAGATTGTCATTATTTTACTCTTTTGATTAACTGATTCAGTTTCAGGTATTTCAATATTGTGCAAAAGAGCAGTAGTGTCTCTAGAAAATGGCAATGAGCATAAGCTAAAGTATCTTAGCGCTTCATAATACCAAACAGAGAAATTAAGTATTATCAGGATATAGTGTTTCCTTCTCACCCTGTTTCCTCTTACCTTCCACAAACTCAAGTTCAAGCACATGCATGTTTTGACTGCATAGAAAGGTGCTTAATGTATCATAGTTGTGGAAAATGAAATAAAAATGAATAACTATTTTGCATTCAAATATATGCAGGTAATAATGTTTTAAGGAAGACATAAAATATCTGGTTGTACATAGGAAACTCATGCAATGTAAAGAAAACGTCACATGTGAAAACTTCACATCTCATTGTATTATACTTATAAGATTTAAATTGATGCTCTGTAGATTGTAAAACAAATACTGCCTTATAGACATGACTAAATAGTTAGATTGGATCTGCACATAAATTTTCTGTTGATCATATAATACAAAAATAGTCCAATAAAATAAGAATTTCAACTGAAGAAGAATCTAGGCATTGTCCACTGGAGTAATACCATGCTTACAACTACCTCCAGATAACAAAGATGTAAGCACCTCACAGATAATACCTGACATCTTCTAGCACACTGTGTTTATTCTTAGTGTTATGTTTTCCTATAGTAAGATAATCTCTGTAAGTGCAGGAATTTCTGTCTGTATTGTGCTCTGATGTGTATACACCTGTTAGGTCAGAATAAACCTCTTTATGTTATTTTATAGAGTATGGCTTCTTTTCTATTGATGGACTATTCAGTTTTCCATTCACCATTTATTGAATAGGCCTTCTTTAAACTATATTATTGTTTGCTTTGGTATTTTATTTCATTTTTCAAATTGCACTTGTACATTGCTTGAAAATAAAATAGCAATTGGCTTTTGTACATTAATCTTATATCTTGAAAGTTTTCTATAATCAAAAGTTATTCATTAATTCATTAATTCTAGTTTGTTGTCAATGCTTTTGAATTTTCTACAAAGATGATAATGTTATCAATGTACAAAGACAGTTATATTTCTTTCTGATCTATGTGAATTTATATATATATTTTTTTAACTTATTATACTAGCTAGGATTCCAACACTTCCAAAGGAGTGGTAAGACTGGATATACATACTTGCCTGGTATGAGTGGTAAGACTGGATATACATACATACTCATTTTAGTAGCGTCTATTTTTTTGATGCTTTTTGCATGTGCATTTTTGAAGGACAAATATTAAAGCTTCAACATAGGTTATAGTCACCAAACACAGTTTTATTTTGATCTGTGTACTAAAAGCATGTAATTTATATCTAAACAAATGATGGCTAATTGATATACAACACTTACCAGAGAGAAGGGAAAGGTTTATTAAGTTGTTGAAGCTTACTTGGGCATTCTTTTTAATAGAGCCAGCTTGCAAAACCAGAGAGCCTGAAGACAAAGTCTTTTTGCTTGACAATAAGGCTACAAGATAGCTTGTTGAAATACCTGCCTTCCAATATTTCATAGCCTAAATTAAGATATATATTTTGAAAGTTAAATAATGTTAACAGAGTTTTGTTGATTAATAACACCAACATTAAATACTATAAGAATTTTAGAGAAGGAAAAATCAGATAAGACAGACTTTGCTGAGCAGGTTCTATATAATGAGCCGAAGATAATTTTTAGTTGCATGATGAGGTAAATTAATGGAAAACAGATGGGTCATTCTAAATGGTATGAGGATAAGAAATAATAATAAATGCATCACTGTTGAGATATAGACAAATATATACTTTTGTATTATAAATAGTAAATGTTTATCTCTCTGATTACATTTTTAAATATCAAAATATACTAAAATAAACTATAAACATAATAGAAAATGAAATGATGAACTGAGCAAAATACCAGCAGCATGTCTTACAAAGAGTTAATGTCACTTATTTATACATAAATTTTAAAAAGTCTACAAAAATCAAGGTCAAAATTGCAATGGTAAAAGTGGTCAAAATGTATCAACATCATTTATCAGTGAATTAAAATCTAACAAAAAGCCAAAATATTATTAAAATTTCATTTCAAATAAATATAAAATTCTTTCTTAGAAAGTGACAGAGGTGTGCACCAAAAGTATAAAACCAAGTAGTGATTGCCATGCAAGTCTTGTATAGCTTCCTCTTAAGACAAATGCCTTATATTTACCTTCACAGATCTTTCATCATAAAGTTTTCTAGTATTTTTGTTTCATACAGATGTTTAAACATGCACTTAGCATGTGGAAGAGTTCCAAAGGGACAGATTCTTAACTAAGCATTTGTAAATGCCTTAAACAGTTAAAAAATTCAAATTTCTAGTTGTGCAACCTGAAATGAGATACTTAAACTCCATGTTTCTATGTTCTCAACTGCAAAATGAACAGATAAAAATTATAATTCCACTTCACAGATTCTGTAAGGATTATGTGTTAGTACAGGTAAAGGTATTTAGACAATGTTCTGTACTAGCTGGGCAATCAACAATTACATGTTATTTTGTGGAAATTTGTTACATTATAATATGATTATTACTTTGAGTAGTTGTTTGCAGTGTCAGAACAACCAACACAGAGTGGGATAAAGAGGGATAAACCTCTTTGTACTTGGGTTTGAACAGATATTTGTGATGACATTTTCAAATGACATTTTAATCACTCAAATAATATAACATAAATTTTTAGTTAGTCTAATATTCTTCAAATGCTTTAGTTAGGTAAACATTTTATTATTATACTACAGTGATCAAAATAATAAGGGAAGAATGGAGAAAGGTTGAACTTCTTTCTATGGTTACTGTTACAGATTTATAATGTTCATGGACAAAAGAAAACACAATTCCTGCAAAACAGAATATTTGAAGTAACAACCACAGCCATCAATACGTTATAGCATTTCCCTTTTCTGTGGATCTCAGAATAACATAATAATAACAAAAGTCTCCTTGAATTTGAATGTGAGACATAGATATCACCTCCAAAGTAATATGCTTCATGACATTGTTTTTAAGAGAACAGAGAGAGATGGTACAATTTTGAACCAAAGAAGGTCAGAATTTGTTTAGCTGTGAGCACCTTAAGTAGTCAGTAAAGAATCATTAGTTAAAAAATAGAATTCCATCATGAAATGAAAATATTTTTGTGCAATACTTGAGATCACTGTTCTGGAAAGCAAACTCATAACCATTGCTGTGTACCACACTGTAAATTTGAGTGATTGCTAATCCCCAGAACATGGAATTCTTGAGATGTATTTCATAGCATATATAGATGGTTTATGTTTATTGTAAGTGAAATAGTCAAACATATTTGTAATATATAAGTATAATAAATAAAAACTACGGAGGAAGGTGTGAAATTTTGTTTATGTCAAACATAATCCTTATGATTTTGATCAGGAACTATACTAAAGTTGTTAAATAATTAATAATATAGCCATGTTCAAAATTGCAAGTTAGGAAAATAAAGTGGAAATCATGTATTCGTTTTCAGATTCTACCATAGATAAATCTTATATTTTTATTTGTGTAATAATAAATCTCAAGACAGAAAAGTTATGAGGATTATAAAAGAAATCTATAATAGAAGGCTCAGCATGAAGCCAAAAGCATCTGAAGTGGACCTTTAAAAATATATAAAATATAGGTTATTTTTCTTCTGACAAGAACATATTAGTGTCATAATAAATCAGATCAAGGTTAAAAACCAGTATGGGCTCCCAGCTGAATGACTTTCACTGTTAATATTTTCAGAATAAGAACAGTTGGTGCCCGAGCTTAAATAGTATGTTTTTTCCTTGACATTACTTAAAGTGTCATAAATAGCTATAATGTCCAGCAACATAAAGGAAGCTGAAAGAAACTGTTAAAGCTGCATCATTGGAGGGAGTGGTAAGAAAGAGGGTAAGAATGTGGCACTCTATCTTCAGCCTAAACAAATGTAACCAATTTTTTAACACAGCAAAATATAATCTGCTTAATATTGAAAAAAGGTTGTATAAAATGATAAACTTTTCTACATCACTAAATGGTATTAATAAAATCAATCCTACCAGCAAAGAGAGGCAAAACATTCTATGCATTGCTCCCCACATATAGAAAACTTGGTAAAATGATGCATGCAGTTTGTTAATGAGGGGTCAAAAAGATGAAATTGATGCTTTGACAGCCTTTTAAAAGAATTCAGATTTTCAGTTTAAATTGGAAAATTGTGGCACAAAATACAATGAGCACTGACAGTCACAGTCAGAATTTTGAAGAAACTACTTTTTAATGTATAGCAAGCCATGATTTCAAAATTGTGATCCTTTTTATTCACAGTGAGTGATTTAAACCTCTCTTTGCTTTCTAGATTATCACTGGGAGGCCTTAATTGAATAGAAAGGAAATTGAAACGTGAAAACTATTATACTTCTTGAAAGTATATACTGTAGTCTCATTAAAAGCCTGGTATTCCTGGTTCTTCATGATGGTGGAAGACCACTTCACAGTCTATAAATACTATATTCTCTCTGTCATTTTATCAGTTTCCTTAGACTGTTATTTAAAGCCACTATTTACTAAGTGGAAAACTGGTTATCTACAAAGATAAAATTATAACTCTAATATGTATTAAAATGCCATACAGGGTTCATTTATATTATGTTTCTGTCATGTGGTTATCTAGAAATAAGTCTTTAGTAATTTAATTCTGCAAATGGACTTGAACTTATTTCAGTGCTGTATATCAATAATTGAACAGAATTATACTTTCAAATGTAAAAATGCTGAAGCACATTCACAGCCAAATAATCATACTCAGATTTCAAGAAATAAAATTGCTGGAACAATGGAAATACATATTTTAAAGGCTAAACCTGACAAATTAATTTCTAAATGTTTATGTTACCTTTAAAAGTATGTATTCTTCCCTTTCTGGCCAGTGCTGTATTTTATGGGATTTGATAATAATTCCATGAGATACAGTTCTATAAACTATAAACCCATGTGTGTTGAGGCTAGAAGAATTAAAATGTAATAAAAATAGTCAAGCATTTGCTAAGGAACATAAAAAGGCAAGAGCCTCTTTCCTTAACCTTTAAAGTTGAACACAGCAATAAAGGACAGAATGGTTGACTGGCTTAAAATAGTTCAATAAATCAGATTAGAACTGATTTATTCAGTTTGGGTGCTTGAAATAGAGCAGTAGTTTAGATTAGAAAGTAGGTGATGTTTACTCTCTGGGTTAACATATAGTACTCTTGTCTGCCTCCCTGTATTTTGTTTCTCCAGGCTTTGATGTTGACACAGACCACCCGTGTATCACAATAAGTATGGTCAGAGTTCCTCCTCTACCCCAAATCATCTTGAGCATTTCAGTATTATTTGAAATGTTAATGTTGTTAAGAACACCATCAAAACCCCATGAGGTTTTAGGTCAGGGCATCGCTACCTTCCTACTTCCTGGCATGTGAACTGGCTTGACTTTGTGATCTTCATAGATTATTTCCTTGAAAATAATTTAGTGTAAGAGTTGACATAAGGACTGGCTTTCACGGTGCCATCCCTACAAGCAGAACAACAACAAATCCAAATAGATCAAAAATTTGAAAATGTAATACAAATATTCAAATATGTTTGTTTATATTTGTAACATTGAATACAAGTGAACACTTTATAGTCCATTTTAAATAGTTACGTTATAATATTTTACAAGCATCAAAACTGTTTTATTAATGACTTTCACATGGATATAACAGTTATGAGCAAATTTTATTCATAAAAATTACATCAAAAGGAAAATATATAAAAATATATACTTATTGTTGGTAATTGTGTGCATCCAAATAACCCTAGTCATCTGAAATCCCATGACAACCTATCCTTTTGAAGAAATCACCCTAAGACTATGATGATTCATCACCACATATTCAGTAACCAAAAAAACTGAGATCCCAAGAAATTTTATCTTTCACAAATGCAGATGTAGAAAAAGTACACCTTTTCACTTCTTGTGAAAATTCCAGTGTTTTTACCTACACACATAATACACATGAAATCAAAATTATGATAACACACTTTTCTGGAATCAATTTTGTGAAAAATGCACAAAACTTATTTGAACACTCTAAAAAGTCTCTACATCCAGAATTTGAAATACTGTGAATTTGAAATATACATATTGCAAAGCTAATTATCTAAAAATAATTCCGACAATTTAAAATAATGAGAGAACACTATAAAAAGAAAAAACCCACTAAACTAAAAAGAAAATCCAACATACAAAAATGTGTATTATGGGACTAGATTATGGGCAATTGAAAAGATATAGATCATAAAAGTGACTGACTTTCATGATCACTATTTAGGTTATTAGTATGAAAAATCTAATTTCCTTGAGTAGTACATGTGACAGTGACATTTCACTTTGACATTCTTGATTTATTTTTATTGTGAAGGTTGCTCTTCATTATTTCCAATACATGTTTTGGTTTATGATTATCTTTTAAATTTTTTAGAGCAATTTTTGTGAAATGGATAAGTCAAAAATGTGTGTTTATTTCTTAGTATGAATTCCATTGTGGAACCAATGCAGCCCAGATAGCTCAAAGTGTTTGGGAAGGATGTGGTTAATGAACGCACAATACGTAGATCATTTGTGAAGTTCCATTCAGATGATTTTAATCTTGGAAACTGAGCAATGTGGGCAACATGAGACCAAGGTAGATAATAATAAATTGAAAGCTATAGTGGAAGTGAATCTAACTCACCCTCCTCATGAATTAACAGTAAGATTTGATATTAATATTCCAATAATACTGTGTCCATTTGGAACTAATTGGCAAGGTAAATAAGCTGTATAAATGGGTATTGCATGAGTTAAATGAGCATTAGAAGAGAAATTATCTGGGAGCTTGCCTTTCTTGTCTTTCTTAGCTGTCGCAACATAAAGGTAAACCATTTCTATACAGTATTGTTACCTGTAATGACAAATAGATTGTCATTTTGACAGTTGCAAGCATTCAGCACAATGGTTGTATAACGATGAAGTATCAGAACAGTCCCAAACTGATCAATTCATCCAAAAAATTTATGGTGACCGTTTGGTGGTCCAGCATTGATACTATCTGCTACAGCTTTGTGAAATCTGGTTAATCAATTATAGGTGATCCTTACTGCAACCTGTTGAACAACATAATGAGTATGATTAAGCATCTGAGATATGTCAACAGAGAAAGGCCAATCCTCTTGGAAGGGAATGCTCAAAACCACATGTCACACTGGGTGCTCATGTTACAGAAGCTGTATTGGAAACTTTCTGTGATCCACTATATTCACCAGACTTTGCATCAGGTTACTACCATTTCCTCTAGTCTTTGGACCACTTCTTGGAAGAAAAAAATATTCAATTCTCAAAATGCCTTTCACAATTTCATCACTATTAGCTCTCCAGGTTTCTTTTTCTTCAACTGCTGGTATAAAAAGTAACATTATGATGGCTTAGTGTGGTATTCTTTGATTAATTTCATTGCTTTTGTTTGAGATATAATAAACTAAACTTTTGATTCTTCATCATACATTTTATATTTAATGACATAATATATTTTGAAGTCTTGCATCATGATGAATAGCTGCCTTTAGATGATTTTAGGAAATAGCTCTCCTTGGAGAATATATTCACATTGTCCATGACAACAACATCAGCATTACCAATTATAATTTTCCATCTTCTTTGCGTGCTCCTATCTTGTTTTGGATACATAGGAATTCATTCGACGTAAATTCATATGCAAACTGTCATTTAGGTAGAACAATACTGGTGAACAATACTGAAGCAACACCATTGTCTAAGTGTCTTCTTATGCTACTATACCTATAATCATGTTCAAACCAGTAAATATGGTTCCAGATTTCTTCTGGAAATCTTGGCTTTCATTCATTAAAAGCTTCTGTGATATTATCAGCTGGAAGGAATTTCAATGCAGACAAATGAAGCATTTTTATGTAAATGTTTGATCATTGTCATGTTGTGTGGCCAATACACTCAACTGAGTTTTCTTACAAATGCATTGGGCTAAATGGTGGGGGGAAATTTTAGTGGTTACACCTTGACATTTATAATTAGGTTTCTTGATCTCAACTCTTTAAATCTGTCATTATGGTTTGGGAATTTAGCTGAAATCCATTTTCTGCCAAATCCACGAAATTTTCAATGGAACATTTATAACATGTTGCCTTCTTTCCCAGTGATTAATCCATAAATGAACAGATAAGTTCTACAATTTTATAATTGTGCAGGGTCATGAATTATATATGCTTGATAAAAATGGGAGTAGGGGACAGCTTTTAAAGTACCATCCATTGGCAAATGAAGCATGTGACAGTTTCATGTTATATTTATTGATAAATATAAGAATTCTCCTTCTTTGACAGTGAAATCCTTAATCAAGAAGATTTCACTATTTAATGTTTTTTAACATAGGAGGAATATCAATATCAGCAAGTGTCTTTGGTTCAGAAAGTTGCTGAGTTTGACAAATTCTTCTTACTATCTGACAAAGGGCAGTTTTTTCCAAGGCAAACATAGTGCTATGTAAAAGTGCAGAAGAATTACATAATTGAATAATTTAGCAGAGGAGAGTTCTTATATTTTTCAACTGCATTTTCACTTCTGCTCTGATCTTTGAAACACTCTCTGCACTTTTATTTGCTGAGTGATTGTGGACTACACACTTCATAACACATGCTGCCCATTTTAAACTCTGGTTATTGCTCAGCCATTGCAATCAAGAAATTTTCTGTTTGCACAGGATCAGTGATAATTAGCTTTTAAACATTTGTATTTCACTATTAAGTAGCATCATAAACTTAATTTATCACAACTTTTTGGTAAGGATAAAAACTTTATAAATTTCTTCCAATGTGTTGTAAGAAATAGAGTAATAAGGAATACCATTTGGCTTTCCCAGTACCAAATCTGTATTGATAAGGTTTTCCCAGAAAGACAGAAGTAAACAGATTTCAGAGGTCCTCCAACTACGGCCCACGGACCACATGAGGTGGTGTGATTGTATTTGTTCCCATTTTGTTTTTTACTTCAAAATAAGATATGTGCAGTGTGCATAGGAATTTGTTCATTTTTTTTTTAAACTATAGTCCGGCCCTCCAATGGTCTGAGGGACAGTGAACTGGCCCCCTGTTAGAGGAACTCTGGATTAGATAGATAGATGGATAGATAATATAGACAGATACTGATATACATATAGATGGATAGATGAGGAGATATACATAAATATATGAAGAAGAATTTAGTGGGAGAATGGGATCACATGATATGGTGCATGAGAAGTCCCATGATAGGTCACCTGCCTGCTGGAGTCCCTAGGATGGTGGCCAAAGGCTTCTGTGTAAAGGCTAGTGAGCCTAGAGTTCTGATGTCCAAGGAAGCAAAACAAAAGTCTTTCCTCAGTCTCTGAGAGATACCAATTACCTTCTGTATTTGTTCTTTTTGGCTCAACAGCTGATTAGATCATGCTCCCCAACATTGAGGACAGATCTTCCTCACCCAATGCGCTTAGACTCACACACTAATTATCTCTAGAAACACCCTCACAGACACACCTAAAATGATGTTTACCAGGTTTCTAAAATTGTCTATGCCTTAGTCAGATTGCCCCCACCCCCAATATCCCTCACTCACAATTGGTTTCCAAATAAGGACAGTAAAGAATAATCCAGCTACCATGACACACTTATTTTGTGATTGTGTGTTTCAGGATTTTAGACAGGAATTTTAATCTTTTCAGGGTCACCTTTCAGGATTATGGCTTCAAAATTTTGAGATTACAACTTTATTGATTTTCTTAATTAAATTTTTATGGTTTTTGTCAAATGTAATTAAAAAGGCATATCTTAATTTACATTAAATTTTGAAAACTGTAGTATCCTTGAAAATTTAAACATTTAAAAAATTATGAAATGTTTATTTTTGCCAATATTTCCTTTGAGTTGTTTATTGTTGTAATCAAAAGGAAAAAACTCTTCTATTCTAAAGAAATTACATGTATATTTGGTTTTTTGATAAGGAGAGGACCTTTATCATTAGTTTTTCTGCTTTTATTTTTTAAGTGAGAAAATTTATTTATTTTATACTCTACCATAATATTCTCTGCAGCTTTAAAATTTACAATTTAATGAACCTTCTTATTTTAAAACTAGACTTGGCTGTAGTGTAATTATTTTTTGCTTCTGTCATTTTATCCACTTTCTATACAAAGTTTATTGGCAAAATATCAACCAAGCAATAAAAAGTTTTGAAGATAAATAACAAAGAAGCAGTGGTGTAGATTTTATTTTTTAAAAGCTCATATTTTGTAGCTCAACTAATTTTTGAATGTTGTTCCACAATAAGCTATACTTTTTTTCCCCTAGTAAGTTAGAAAATCATGTACATAGTTAACATCTTGCAATTGCATATAAGATAAACTCACTCTACTTTACTGAAGAGACACAATTTGTTACTCCATGCTGTTTCTTCTAATAACTTCTTAAGGAATGTTATGTTTTCCCCCCACAGTAGATACCAATAATTATTTTGCAAAGAATACTGCAAATTAATATTTTCTGCTCTGTCCAATGTGTACTTTCTGTGTGGGCAGTTCTTGGAACCTGTAGAATTTCAAGGTGTAGCTCAATTTTAAAAGTACATGGAAAGGCTTGAAGAGTTTTAGACAATAGGTTTCCATACATTCAGGTCGAGGTCCAATATCACCTGCTCATTAACCAAGAATCTATTATTCTTCACCGCCCTCCATAGCACCAATGATGGATAAGACTCCCAAAGCTGGGACAACCTAAGACAGGATATAGAGAGGCTGCATGGTGGATTAC
>CAUYPK010034220.1:0-34161 GCA_963574355.1 Loris lydekkerianus
GCAATGTATTCTTCTTAGCAAATTATCTCAAGAATGGAAGAAAATGTGGGGCCACATCTATGGTGCATCTTAGAATGGGTACAGGTGATTGCACTAATGTACACAGCTATGATTTAACAATAAAAAAAATTAAAAAAAAAAGAATGGAAGAAAATGTATCCAATGTATTCGGCTCTAACTATGAAGCTAATTTATAGCTTTCATATTAAGGCTATAACCCAACTATAGCACAAGACCACAGGAAAGGGCCAAGGAAGGGGAAGGGAGGGGGGAGGTTTTGGTGGAGGGAAGGTAATAGGTAGGGCCACATCTACGGTGCATCTTAGAATGGATACAGGCGATTACACTAATGTACACAGCTATGATTTAACAAAAAAAAAATTCTAACAAAATACTAACAAATTTAATCTAGTATATAAAAAAGATAAATCATAATCAATTTGAAGTAATCCACAATATGAAAGTATATTTTAATATAAAATCCACAAATATAATTCACATTTATTAAAGAAAGTGTGACACCATCATTAAAATAGACATAGAGAATGAAGTGGATTAAAAACACATGAATTCAAGAGTTTTTTTTTTTTTGCAGTTTTTGGCCAGGTCTGGGTTTGAACCTACCACCTCCGGCATATGGGGCCAGCACCCTACCCATTTGAGCCACAGGTGCCGCCTGAATTCAAGACTTTTTAAAAATCCTCTTAATTAGAAGAAAATTTCCTTATCTGATAGAAAGTTACTATTTGAAAACAATACTGTAAAGTATCACAAGAATGGAAAAGCAAGTATCCAATGTACTCAATACTACTATGAGGCCAGTAGACAAATTAATACATGCCCAAATGAGGGGGGAAAACCATCAAACTAATTTAAGGGGGTCGGGGGAGAGGGAGGAGAGGATTGGTGTGCTCCTATCTGATGGACACAAAGTAAGGCACACCTCCTGGGTGTGAGGCAAAACTACAACAGGGATATTGCCTAACAAACATTGTAATCTAGTCATTTGTACTCTCATATTAATTAATAGTAATTACACAACAACACTATGCAATTATCTCCAACTGAGAAAAACTGAAAACATTCCTTTGAAAATTAGGAATAGGACAAGATGACTACTATCACTTATATTTAATATTATATGAGTGATCCTTGCCTTTGCAATAAGGAAAGAAATGAGAATCATAAAAATTAGAAAGGATACTATTATTTACAGAAAATATGACTGTTTCCATAGAAAATCCACAGGAATCTAGGGTGGGTTTGTTAAAGTGATTAGATATAGGATTTTTATACCCCAGCAAAAATAGTCACAGATTTGCGCTGAGAAAGGATTTGTTAAGAGAGAACTAATTATGTGTGAATGCTGATAAGAAGAAATCATGTGGGAAGGAAGGGGAGGTACATAAGAAGAGCAGGAAGAGGTGAAGAAACAGCTGAAAAGTAAGGAAGTTGCAATCTGACATCTTTAAGAATTCTCCATAAAGTGTGCAACAAAGTCAAAGCTAAGAGAGAGGAAGAGATAATAGGATAATGTTTTTGAAAGTGGTAAGACTAATATTGCTATTGCAGAAAATGGCAGGAAGAGCTGATATTGGGCACTGAGTGCTTGTGAGAGAAGAAACCCATTTTTTCCAGGATTCTTTTCATGAAAAAATGCTCTAAGCAGTAACGGTGTGGAGAACACAGAGAATTAAGGTTTTGCTAGGTGAAAACAACAGAACTATCAACAACGAGGTTGAGTAGGCTGGGCACAGGGGCTCATATCTGTACTCTGAGAGGGCAAGGCATGTGGGCTGCCTGAGCTAAGGAGCTAAAGACCAACCTGAACAAAAGTCAGACCCCGTTCTACTAAAAAGAGAAGAACTAACTGGGGGTTGTGGTGGTTGCCTGTAGTCCCAGCTACTTGTTGAGGCTGAGGCAAGGGGATTGCTTGGGCCCAAGAGTTTGAGGTTGTTGTGAGCTATGACACCATGGCATTCTACCCAGTTAGACTCTTGTTTAAAAAAAAACAAAAACAAAAAGTTGGGTTGAGTAGTGGCAAGAGAATGGCTGAATTGCTGAACCACAGAGTTTAGCACTGCCAAGGATAAAAGGCAGATATGAGAAATGACTAGCGAAAATAAAGCATTAAAGTGGCTAGAAATGTAAAAGTTATTAGAGAATATTTATAGTGGGAACAATGTAGTAAGTAAACTGAAAGGCCTCAAGAGAGTAATTTCACCAGAATTGTTTGGAACCTACTGCAATGGACTATAGTCCTTGAAAAAAAATAACAAATAAGTTAACTCTACATATAGCTTCCTTGAGATGTTTGGGTCTAAGTAAAATGCAAATTGCCAGTTACATGCAAATCGTTTTTTATTTCCCACTCCTAGATTTTGCCACAAGTCAGCTTGCTAAACATTCCTTCGTAATTCCATACTTCCTTGCCTTCTCTACTATAGGTAAAACTTGAAAAAAAATTTTAGTACTGACTAGTCTCTTTTAAAAAGTTAATTAGGAATATCTAGGTTATTTGAAGCATTCATCAATCTTCTCTCCAATTGAATCGACAGAAATTATTAATAGGAAAATTTTAAATGTAAATAATATGAACACAGGCAGCAAGTAACCCTATTTATTAAATTTATCAAATTAATTGTGGTTATGATACTAATCAATACTGAAATCTCTTATCTTTCAGGAGGACTGTTCATGTAATGTTTGCAAAGAGTTCCTGCTGAGCTAAACACAGTTCAGTGTGCACTCTACGAAAGAGTCCATGAGACAAGCATGGGGGAGGGTGAGTAGCATAATTCTTTCACAATGCCGGTGGAGTCTGGCAGTGATCAAAGCCCAGAAAACTCATGAAAGGCCCTTTTATAACCAGGGTGAATGTGAAACACAAAAGCAAAGTCAGATGGCCTACTTAAAGCTTTGCTTTTACTGATGGAATTCATTCTCATTCCAGATTAGTCTCTTTCTAGAAAAAAGAAAAACCTTATATAAGGGTTGGAAATTTAAGATATAGGAAGTATAACTCTGCTAAATTCCAATCTTTGCCCCTCAAATAGCTCAAGTCCTTAGGTCTGTGACCAAAGATAGAAAATATTCATAAGACTCTTGAGATGTATGGTTGTTTACCTCATTATAACCAGTTGTTCTCTGATTGTTGGGCTTTTAACATCTATAACCTATAGATCAGACCAGAAGAAGTTTAGGGTAGTAATGAGGAAAAATAGTTTCTTAAATTCTTTCTGAAACTCATATAAAGCAAATGGATGGTAAAACTTGAACTGTAAGGTAAGAACAGCTCACGTTTCTTCTAACCAGAGAACCGCTCATTTGCTTATTCATTCAACTAAGTTCCTTGTTTTGTGTCAGGTTGGGGAGGCAAGAGAAAGCAAAGCAGTTCCTGTCCTCTAGAAGCTCACATTTCCGTTTTTTTCTTAAATCCCTTTGCATGTTAACCAAAACATTTCATGTTAGTGAATGAAATCTTTTTTTACCAAGGAAGTAGATAAATATGGCTTTTCTTCATTTTGATTCACTCTCTTTTCTTAAATAGAAAAGATGGAAAATTCTTATTTCATCTCATCTATGATTAAAAAATTATCTGATCTGTTCTTATTCTGCTAAATCAACAGGTACCTACAGAATACCTACTTCAGGGTGTCAAACTGTCTACACAATACTTGTTAGAAAGGTAAAGAAACTTGAAATAGTCTCTCTCCTCATGTGTTCTTTTCTTTACTTCCCATCGCCCTTCTGTGATTGCCCTTTCTGTCCTTCCTTCTTCCCTCCCAAAGTTTTGGTCTGAATGAAGAATTAGGTAACTTTTCCAAGACCACCCAGCTAGATCTAGAACCTAGATTCTCTGGCACCCAATTCACTAATTTTTCTGAAGAAAAATGGGGGGGAAAAATCAGAAAGGGAAGAAAACTGTCTCAGAGCTCATTGTTATAGTTCTAAATCAATCTCAACTCTTCCCTCCCTCTCCTTCCCCCCATATGCTTTTTTGGTTGTCATCTGATTTCACACAGGCAATTGTTCCTGCCTGGCAGTTTTTGCTCCACGTTCCTCTTAACCAGCCAGTTTTCAGCTTAAACAAAACTTGCCCCAGTTAATTACGGTAGAACCATTCTCATCCCCTTCCTACTCTAAACGTTGATTATGATAGCAGCCTACTCAATGCCTCCACAGAACTCAATAAAAATTGTACATAAATTTACCTATGAATTATAACTAAGACTGTGTGCTCCAAATAGACCAAAGACCAGTTCTACTCTGTTCACAGGACATACCCAACATCTAGCAAAATGCTCTAAATATAGGTATATTAGGTAACAAACTGAAGTTGATCAGCCCCTGTAGTGCTGCCTTAAAGGGTCTTAATTTCTGAAACCAAATTAAGATGATTCAAGACCTTTAGGGAGGGCATGAAACAAATTCAAACCCTCTCTAGAAAAAGATATCATCCTAGGCCTTAAATTATGTCTACAAAAAACTTGTAAACTACAGTATCTAGTACATTAAAAGACAGCATGTGGATTAGTAGAAAATAAAAAAATAAGAACACTCCCACAGCATTAAGAATTTCAGTTAGCACACCCATTTTGTACCTATAATAATTAAAAATAAAATATATATATATTTTTGAGAGAGAGCCTCAAGCTGTCGCCCTGGGTAGAGTGCTGTGGCATCACGGCTCATAGCAACCTCTAACCCCTGGGCTCAAGTGATTCTCCTGCCTCCGCTTCCCAAGTAGCTAAGACTACAGGCGCCCGCCACAATGCCTGGCTATTTTTTTGGTTGCAGCTGTCATTGTTTTTTGGTGGGCCCGGTCTAGATTTGAACCTGCCAGCTTAGGTATATGTGGCTGGCGCCTTAGCCAGTAGAGCTACAGGCGCCAAGCCAAAAATAAAAAAAATTTAATAAAAATAATTTCAGCCAAGAATCAATGCTGTTAAAAAATGTAATGGTGAATCTAACAAAAAAATTAAAGAGAAATTCTAAGCCAGGTATGGTGGCATGAGCTTGTAGTCTCAGCTACATAGGCAGCTGAGGCAGAAGGATTGCTTGAGCCCAGAAATTCCAGGATGCAGTGAGCTAAGACTGCACTACTATGTTTCAGCATGGGTGGTAGAGTGAGATCACATCTCAAAAACAAACAAACAACAACAAAAAAAAAAAAAAAAAAGAAAAAGAAAAAAATCTAGAACTGAGAAAATACCATAACTGAAATAAAGATATCAATGGATGGATTTAAGAACAGATAAAATGCAGCTGGAGAGAAAATTAGTGAACTTGAAGATAGAGCAAAAGGAAATATCTAGAATAAAACTAAGAGGCAGGCTCAGTGCCCATAGCTCAGTGGTTAGGGCGCTGGCCACATACACCAAGGCAGGTGGGTTCAAACCTGACCTGGGGCCTGCTAAATAACAATGACAACTGCAACTAAAATAGCCAGGTGTTGTGGTAGACACCTGTAGTCCCAGCTACTTGGGAGGCTGAGATAAGAGGCCCAAGAGTTAGAGGTTGCTGTGAGCTGTGATGCCATGGCACTCTACCAAGGGTGACAAAGTGAGACTCTGTCTCAAAAACAAACAAACAAAACAAAACTAAGAGGCAAAAATATGTAATATGTGAAGAGACAAAGGCTGAAAATTCTCTAAAACTGACAAAAGATATCAAACCACATTTCAAAAAGTCCTAGGCAGATAAATAAAAAGGAAACCTGGGTCTAGATACATGATAGGATAGTAAGACTTCTGAAAATCAAAGAACTATTTAAAAAAAAATTTTTTTTTTCAGCAGCAAGCACTTGGTAGACTGTTGGCAAAGACGGCTACAAAAACTTCCACCCCATACACATGCCTTTTATAGTGAGACATTGCCATGCCTCCTATCAAGGGGGGAAGTTTATTTCCCTTTAATTTGAATTGGCCTTGTGACTTGTCTAAACCAACAAAATGCAGAAGTGATAGTGTGACTCCCAAGTTGACACTGTAAGCAACCTTGCTGGTGTCATCTGGCTCTCTGGGAATACTGCTGTCATAATGTAAGAAGTCTTCGTTCATCTCCTTATATGCCAACAACTGACACCTGCCTGACTTGTGCTTGAGACAATTTCTGTCTCAGATAAACCACTAGCTGACTACAACAGCAGAGGAACCAAACAGCCAACTCAGCACAGAACTATGAGCCAATTAAGTGGGTTGATGGCTTTAAATTGGGGATGTTTTTTAAGTGGCAATATAAAATGAATATATTAGGTAGTTATGTTAGGAAAGGTTCTCCTGGGGAAGGAGAACAAGGGCAGGGCCCCCAGGTCCCCATCTTACTGCCACCCACCTTAATGTCCCCAGTGATTGCTCACATCTGGAGAGGACGGATCGCCCTACCAATCTACTAATCAGAACTTGGTGTGCCAACTGCAAAAGGATACAGATAACTCTCTAGCCCACTGATTTTTCAACCTGTGTGCCACGAAAAATTTTAAAGATCCTTAATTAAATGAATATCAGAAGAAATTCAAAGCACTGTGAAGTATATTCTTTTTTTTTTTATCAACATAATTTAAGTGTGCCACAGAAATTTAACTATAGGTTCAAATGTGCCATGAGATAAAAAAGATTAAAAACCACTGCTCTAGACTAACAACAGGTATGATAGAGTCTTGAAGGTGACCTAAAACAGCCTTAAGACTAAATATCATGTGGTCCACCACCCTCCACACCCTCCTTCTCAGATAGGCACATGGGAGGTCTGCATGTGCAGTAAGACTCTGGTTCCAAGGTGACCTCTGAACCAGAGGTCTGACCCAGGCAGTATAAAAGAGAATTGCTGGCCTTTTTGCCTACTTGCCTTGGCAACAGAGACCTATTCACTGTCTATGGCGAAAATACCTTGCTGTGTAAACTTCCTTACTCTATAAGCCTGTCTTTCTCTTTCCATCAATAAACTTTGTTTCAAGTTTTCCTTATTTTGGGGTGTCTGGTTAGTTTTTGACCAAGAGCATTCTGAGAACTGAGGACCCAGGTAGTTGCCTTGAAACCCAACAGAGAAATATTTTTCTTCAAGAAAAGACATTCAGACCAACGGCTGATCATGATACTTCAGTATTGTCAACTTTACATCATAGTATTTAAAAATTAAGGTGGGTGGCACTGAGAAAGGGATAGTGTGTTTTCAGCTGTATACAGGATAGTTCTATCATGTTAGGCAGAAGAATGACCCTGTTTTTATTTGGAAATTATAGTTTAACCTCAAACAGAATAAAAATTAATTACATGGGATTGAATTTACAGAGGATTGAAAAAATAACTTTTTAATGACTTTTTTTTTTGAGACTAAGTCTCACTCTGTCACTTTTACTCTGGCTAGAGCACAGTGGCATGATAATAGCTCAGTGCAACCTCAAACTCCTGGGTTCAAGTGATCCTTCTGCCTCAGCCTCCCAAGTAGCTAGGATTATAGGCACTCACCACCACACGCAGCTAATTTTTCTATTTTTAGTAGAGAGGGGGCTCGCTTTGCTCAGGCTGCTCGTGAACTCCTGAGCTCAGACAATCCACCTGCCTTAGCCTCCGAGAGTGCTAGGATTACAGGTGTGAGCCACTATTCCTGGCTAGTTGATAAAAAGCTCTTTAAAGCAGGGGTCCTCAAACTGCGGCCTGCAGGCCACATGAGGCGATATGATTGCATTTGTTCCTGTTTTGTTTTTATACTTCAAAATAAGATATGTGTAGTGTGCATAGGAATTTGTTCATAGTTGTGTTTTTTGTTTTTTTTTTAAACTATAGTCCGGCCCTCCAACAGTCTGAGGGACAGTGAATTGGCCCCCTGTTTAAAAAGTTTGAGGATGCCTGCTTTAGAGGGTGGTGTCTGTGGCTCAAAGGGGTAGGGCGCGGGCCCCATATGCCAGAGGTGGTGGGTTTAAATCCAGCCTCGGCAAAAACTGCAAAAATAAAAATAAAAATAAATTTTTTTAAAAAAAAGCTCTTTAGAAAAACTCACTTGCTCCCTTATTTATAACATTTCCTGATTTGTGATAAATAAAGAATGTCATTTTCTGACAGGTACAGGAATCGCAAGTTACTTTGGGACCTCATGAAAAGAGCAATTTACCCAATTAATTAATATAGGTATATGCAACCACAAATAAATCCTTGGCTTGTCTCAAGAGGCTTAAAATGTCTAACCTAGAGATTCCCTGTGAAAAAGTTCCAGCAAAGCCAATTTTTGTTACTTTTTGCAAATAATCAGGTTAAATATAATGAGACTAATGTTTCCGTCTTTGGTAGAAACAAGAAACTGGAGAGAGAAAATTATATTTTAAAAAAACTTTAGGAATAATAAATTCATCAGAACTCTTGGCTGAATTAAAATGGTTTTGATTTTGTGTTTTTGGTTGTTTTTTGGTTTTGTTTTGTTTTGTTTTAAACCCAGACAATTCTAGAAATGCTGACCAAACTAGTTCATTTTCTCAAAGGGCATACCTTGTGCATTGTTAGCCATATCAATTGCCTGTTAAATATACATTAGCTTGAACTTAGATGTTAAATGTTAGTTATTATTACCAGCATTTGTCCTTTTGTGAAATCAGTATCAGAATACTTGTACTCTTTAACACATTCTTTATAAAATGTATAAATTCTTCAAAGCTATTTAAGCAGATGTGTTACTGCATGCAGATAATCATAATTTTGAGTTTGTCTCAGTAGATTACTAACGCAAATTGTTTCATTTATTTTTCTAAATGCCCTTTGTTATTAAAAGGGGGGGGGACTATAATTTGATTGACTGATTTTAAGATCAGCCATAAATAATCAGCAGTCTTTAAAAGCACTTTCAATGGATTGGTCATCTGGGTTCTAAAGGGAAGAAAAGAGTCTGTGCCATTGACTGTTTCAAATGCAGCATGTGGATTTTCCCTCTGTATTTATGACTCTTTAGAATAATCACATTGATGAAATCGTAATTCATGGTTGAGTTTTGGGGAAAAAGATATTCATTGTACACTAATCATTTAGAGGTCATTTTAAATAACAAAATATTGCTTTGTAAAAGACCTGTACAATAAAGATTCCAAACTGTAAAACAAACAAAAAAAAAAAAACTATACTCTGTTATTAGATTTCAGTTTTCCCCATGGTTTTTGAGTTTTTGTTACTTGCCTGCAATTTGGACTAACTCTTGAATTCTTTCCTGGCTACAAATCTCCAAAATAATGTTTTTAAATTTTTCTTCAATTTTTCTGATTTGGGTTTGATGAAATTGCCACAACTTTTCATTTCCTGAGGCTCTGCAAGCATACTTTGTGATATAAAAATCCCAGGTCAGAAAAATCTGTCAGATTACCACTGCTGCCTACTTCCACTTTAACTGAAGATGCTTTAAGTTTAACATCTAGATACCCCAACTTGATGCCCTTCGGACTCTAAGGAAATTGGTTTATAAACTGTTCTAAATATTAACCTTTCCTTTTCTTCTGTTAGAAATCTTTCTGCAATGCCATCTCCTGCTGCTTAACAAGACTGACCTATTTCCAAAAATGGAAGACTGGTTTAAGTGGATCCCTTCTCACTTAGCTTTTAACTCAATTTTTCTTTCCACAGTACTGACTCAGCTTTTAGTGTGTGAAACTTTTAGGCAAGTCTCAGACTGGATGTTGGAGCTCAGAAGCCAATACCCCCAAATACAGCATTTTAATATGCTGGACTGACTAAAGAAGCCCCCCTCTGACCTTTGCCCCCTCCACCATGTGCTCTCCCCCCAAAAAGGTGAAGTTCCATTATCTGCCTAAGATCCAGACCCACCAAGGTGAACAACAGTTCTTTTCTTCCCTTCCCTATAAGACCAAGAATGTGACCATACCTGAATAGCTCTTTAACAAGATAATGTCTCTCAGACTCATTCAAATTCCAAAAAACTATTTACCAGTTAATCTGTGTTCCCCATCCATTCATCTTTCATAGCAATCAGTTTATTGCCCCTCAACAGAATTCCTCCTTTCCCTCCTCCCATATTCATTTTACCAGAATGGTATATAAAAGCTACTAAACTCCATTGGGAAATTGAGTTTTTATTCTGAAGGCTCCTATGTATATATAGTAAATAAATTTTTATGCCTTTTTCTCCATTCATTAGAAAAAAAAAAGTATGGTTTAAGGAGATGTGTACAGATGCCAAGTTGAGAAGGTGTCTACCCAGACCATCTACCCACACTTGTGATGGTCAAATTTACATGTCAACTTGGTTGGGCCATAGGTCCACATATTTGGTTAAACACTATTCTGGATATTTTTGAGGGTGTTTTTTTTAATGAAATGTGCATTTAATGTAGTGGACTTTGAATAAAGAAGAGTGCCTTCATAAGACAGGTGGGTCTCATTGAATCAGTTGAAGGTCTGAATAAAACAAATGGCTGGCCTTCCCTAAAGCAGAGGGAATTCTCTAGCAGATTATCTTTGGACTTGAATGAACTCCTTCCTGAGTTTCCAGTTTGCCAGCCTTACTTCACTGCCAAGTCAATCCCTTAAAATAAATCCATATAATATACATATATGTGTATGACTAATATTTAATATAATATGTATATAATTACAATAATCCCTTCTTATGGGAGTGGGGGGATGTTCCAAGATTCCCAGTGGATGCCTAAAACTGCATAGTACTAAACCCTATATATACCATGTTTTTTCCTATACATACATACATACCTACAATACAGTTTAATTTATAAATTAAACATACTAAGATGTTAACAGCAATAACTAATACTAAAATAGAACAATTAGGCTAGGCATGGTGGCTCACCATGCTGTAATCCTAGCACTCTGGGAGGCTGAGGCACGTGAATTGGTTGAGCTAAGGAGTTAGGAGACCAGCATAAGAAAGAGTGAGACACCCTGTATCTACTAAAAATAGAAAAACTAGCCCAGTATTGTGGTGGGTACCTGTAGTCACAACTACTCAGGAGGTGGAGGCAAAAGGATTGCTTGAACCCGTGAGTTGAGGTTGCTATGAGCTATGATGCTGGGGCACTTTACCAAGAGTGACAGAGTGAGACTCTATCTCTAAATAAATAAAGTAAAACAAAACAAAACAAAACAATTACAACAATATGCCAACATCACTACTCTTGCACGTTGGGGCCATTAAGTAAAATAAGGGTTACTTGAACGTAAGCACTGCAGCATAGTCAATCTGATAAGCAAGAGGGCTACTAAATGTCTAATGGGTGGGTAGCATCTTTTGCATAGACATGCTGGACAAAGGGATGATACCTGCCCTGAGCTGGATAAAGCAGGAAAGGTATGAGACTTCATCATACTATTCAGAATGGCACTAAATTTGAAACTTAAGAATTGCTTATTTTGGAATTTTCTATTTAATATTTTCTGACTTCAGTTGGCCATAGGTAACTGAAACTGCAGGAAATATAACCATGAATAAAGGGAAGTCACTATATATATTATACAATATGTCATATATATGTATAATAGACACATACAAATACCCAACAACAGAAGTCAGAAGACAATGAAATTAGTATCTTTAAAAGGTTAAAAAAAAAAAAAAAATTTTGGCTTGGTGCTCATAGCTCAGTGGTTAGGGCGCTGGCCACATATACAGGAGCTGGAGGGTTCTAACCCAGCCAGGGCCTGCTAAACAACAATGACAACTACAACAAAAAAACAGCTGGGAGTTGTGGCGGGAACTTGTAGTCCCAGCTACTGGGAGGCTGAGGCAAGAGAATTGCTTAAGCCCAAAAGTTTGAGGTTGCTATGAGCTGTGACACCACGATATTCTACAGAGGGAGTTACGAGACTCTGTCTCTTTAAAAAATAAAAATAAAAAAAAATCTAAAGGTGGCCGAGTGCAGTGGATAGCTTGAGCTCAGGAGTTTGGGATCATTCTGAACAAGATTCAACCTCTAGCAGATTTGAGGTTGCAGTGAGCTATGACAACACCGCATTCTACCCAGGGCAACAGAGTGAGACTCTGTCTCAAAAAAAAAAAGAATCTATAGATAAAATTTAAAAAAACCTTCAGACCAAGAAAACCCAGACAATTATTTAACACAATTTAATACTCATTCACCAAAAAATAACTCTCTCAGCAAAGTAGGAATCCAAAGTATCTTCATCCACCTAATAAAAGGCATCTACAAAAAAGCCCTAAGTCTGAATACTTTATCTCTAAAATTGTGAACACAGGCAGGATGTTTGTTGTTACCTTAACCCAGCATCAGAAGTCCTTGCCAGCCCAACAAGGCAATACACACAAAAGGAAATACAGTTGACCCTTGAGCAATATGGGTTTGAACTACATGTGTCACCTTATACATGGATTTTCTTCTGCCTTTGCCACCCCGGAAACAATAAGAGCAATCTCTTTTCTTCTTTGTCTGCTCGATGTAAAGATAAGGATGAAGATCTTTATGATGATCTACTTTTGCTTAATAATTATTTTCTTTTCCGTATGATTTTCTAAATAACATTTTACTTTCTCTAATTATCTTATTATAAGAACAAGAATATTGTAAGGATACAGTATATAATAATAGAATATACACAATATGTGTTAATCAACTGTTTATATTACAGGTAAGGTTATCAGTCAACAGTAGGCTATCAGTAGGGAAAGCCAAAAGTTATATGCAGGCTTGGCGCTCATAGCTCTGTGAGTTATAGTAGGTTCGAACCCGGCTCAGGCCTGCTAAACAAAAATGACAACTGCAACCAAAAATTAGCTGGGCGTTGTGGCGGGTACCTGTAGTACCAGCAACTCCGGAGGCTAAGGAAAGAGAATCGCTTAAGCCCAAGACTTGGAGGTTGCTGTAAGCTGTGATACCATGGCACTCTACCCAGAGCAACATAGTGAGACTCTGTCTCAAAAAAAAAAAAAAAAAAAAAAAAAAAATGATATGCAGATTTGACTGCATGAGAGAGTTGGTGTCCCTGAACCCCACACTGTTCAGGAGTAAACTATAAAAGCCTTCACAAACTGGAAAGGAAGAATTAAAAGTCCCTACTTATAGAGGACATGATTGCCTACATAGAAAACCTCACAGAATCTATTAAAATTTCTTGAAACTAGTAAGTGAATTTAACAATATCATACGATATAAGGTTAACGCAGACAATATTTCTATATATTAGCAATGCCTAATATATTATGCAATTTATAATTGAAAATCAAATTTAAAAACACAACACCATTTTAAATCACTCCCTAAATTAGAAAATACAGTTATAAATCTAACAAAACATATTTAGAACCCATTTACTAAAACTTGTAAAAGAAATAAAATTAGACCTAACTAAATGGGAAGACATATTGTGTTCATGTTTTGGACATCTTGGCATAGTAAAGATATCAATTGTCCCCCCAAATGATCTATACGTTTTACACAATTCCTATGAAAATTACAGAAATTTGTTTTTTGTTTTTGTAGATAAAGACAAGTTGATTTATATAAAGTCAAAAAAACTAGAATATCTACAAGGATATCAAGAAAGAATAAAGCAGTGGTGCCTGTAGCTCTGTGGGTAGGGCGCCGGCCACATACACAAAACTGGCGGGTTTGAACCCAGCCTGGGCCAGCTAAAACAACAGTGACAACTGCAACAACGGCAACAAAAAAATAGTTGGGCATTGTAGTGGGCGCCTGTGGTCCCAGCTTACTTGGGAGGCTGAGGCAAGAGAATTGCTTAAGCCTAAGAGTTCGAGGTTGCTGTGAGCTGTGACATCACTCTACCTAGGGCAACAGCTTGAGACTCTGTCCCTTACCTCCAAAAAAAAAAAAAAAAAGAAAGAAACAAAGTTGGAGGAATCATACTACCTAATTTTAAGACTTGTTATATAGGTACATACTCAGGACTGTGAGGGGTGTGGTGACTCATGCCTGTAATTTCAGCTGCTTTGGAGGCTGAGGCAAGAGGATCGCTTGCTTGAACCTCAAAGTTTGAGGCCATAGCGAACTATGATCATGCTTCTGCATTCTAGCCTAGCAGACAGAGTGAGACCCTAATCTCTCAAAAAACAATCAAAATCACTGTGTGGTATTGCAGAAGGTAACACAGAGATCAGTAAAACAGAAGGAGGAGTGCCTAACCTGTGGTCTGCCACATGCTGATTATTTGAGGACTGTTTTGCTTATCTGTAGGTGAAAAGTAAGCGCAGACAGTTTTGCTTATTAGCCTTCTTTAGTACTGTGTATTTAATGTGTGGCCCAAGGCTACTTTTTTGGGGGGACAGATCCTCACTTTGTCAAGCCTGGTAGAGTGTCATAGCATGATAGCTCACAGCAGCCTCGGACTCTTGGGCTCAACAGGTGTCAGCCATGGCACCCAGCTTTCTCAAGGCTACTCTTATTTTCCAGTTTGCAACAGAAAAGGAAAAAGGTTGGACACCCCAGAAAGAATTCTGAAATAGACCCACTTAAGTATGCTTAGCTTATTTTTCACAAAGATGCATAAGAAATTCAACAGAAAAGAGAAGGTCTTTTTAGTAAGTGAGGATAGAACAAAAGAACTTTCATAGGCAAAGAAATAAAAAAGGAATCTTAACCAAAATTTAATTACTTATACATAAAATATGTTTTCTATCAGAAATATATATAGTTTTACTTGCTAAAATCAGTGGAAAATAACAAAAGAAAGTATAATTCTCTATATTCGATTGTAATAAAACAAAGAAATCTCATTAGAGTGAAATAACATTTTTTAATAATTCAAAAAAGATGTTTCACTGAAGAGTACATATATATGGCAAATACATCTTTAGACATAAGGAAAATGTAAATTAAAGCCACAATGAGATATTACTATACAAATATCAGAATGACTAAAATTAAAAAAAATAGTGACCATGTCAAATGCTAGTGAACATGCAGAGAAACTGCATCTCTCATACAATATTCCTATAGGAATGTCAAATGCTACAGCGACTTTGGAAAACAGTTTCACATTTCCTTCATAAACTAAATTACCCTTAACAAATGATTAAAAAATGGCACTTCTGGACCTTTACCTCAAAGAAATGAAAACTTAATGTCCATACAATAATGTGCACATGAATGTTGATAGCAACCTTTTTGTAATAGCTCCAAAGTAGAAACAACATAAATATCCTTCTCCAACTGGATAAACTGGTACATACATACAATAAAATGTTGAGCCATAAAAAATAGATTGATACACACAAACACCTAGATAGATCCCAATGGTCTTATACTGAATGAAAAATGCCAATCTCATAAAGGTTACATACTGAATTATTCCATTTATATATTGCTCTTGAAAGGATAAAATTATAGTGATGAAGAACAGACTGCCAAGATTTAGGGTTAGGGAAAGGGTCTAATTATTTTAAAGGGGCAGCATGAGGGATTTTTCTTTGTGGTGATGTAACAGTTCTGTATGGTGACTATGGTTACACAAATTTATAAGTGACAAAATTTCATAGTAGTATATACATAAATACATATAAATATTAAAAACTGATAAAAATCCAATTAAGAACTATTGTTAGCTAATAGTATTATGCCAGTATTAATCCCCTGATTTTGAAAACGTATCATGGTTATGTAAAAGGTTATAATTGAGACCCTCTGAGTGAAGTATACGCAGGAACCATGTACTATTATTGTAGCTTTGGGTCTTAAATTATTTTAAAAAATACAATATTAAATAAAAACTAAGCATACAAACAGGTAAGTACAGTCTAAGCATTTTTTAAAACAACAAAAAGGTATCTATACCATGAGATACTACACAATTATATTCATTAAAACTTTGTCATAATGGAGCAGTCACAGATTGATAAACAACGTCTATATATATTAAGTGTTGAGTATGTGATAATGAAAGCCTTTCAAATCAATAGAAAATTAATGGATTATTTAATAAACAGTATTAGGAAAACTCCTAAACTATTCAGTAAAAAGTAAATTAGCTCATTTCATGGAATATTCCAAAAATAATTTCCAAACAGCTTAAAGTTCTAAGCATATAAATCATAAGAAATAATACGGTATAAATAACTATAAATAAACTATGAAATAATTTGAAAACATTTGGAAATATTTGTATGTTCCTGGGTGAGGCAGCCCTTTCCAATTATTAAAAAATATATATTTAATAGCTTTATTTTATTTTTTTCTTGTAGAGATAGAGTCTCACTTTGTCCCCCTCAGTAGAGTGCTGTGGCGTCACACAGCTCACAGCAACCTCCAGTTCCTGAACTTAGGCGATTCTCTTGCCTCAGCCTTCCGAGTGGCTGGGACTACAGGCGCCCGCCACAACGCCCGGCTATTTTTTTGTTGCAGTTTGGCCGGGGCTGGGTTTGAACCTGCCACCCTTGGTATATGGGGCCGGCATCCTACCCACTGAGCCATAATGTTTATACTCCTGTTATACAACAAAACATCAAAAACCAAAATTAAATCAAAAGAAACCAGAAAAAAATTTAGACCAATAAATAACTTCCTGATTAAATCCTATTTTTGCGCTTAGTTTTTAGGGAAACCCTCAAAATCTGCAAAAGATAAAGAACAACAACAACAAAAAAATCTGCAAAAGAAAAAAAAATGTGCAGAATGTTATAGACAAAGGGTTAAATAACTTTGTTAAATGAGGTGTTTACAAACCAATAGGTACCGACATCCCCATGAAAGAATGGATAAAAGTCATAAAAATTATGGCAATTCATAAAAATTATGATAAATAAATGAAAAAATTCATCTTTACTAATAATCAAGAAAAGTAAATGAAAGCAATTTGATTTTTTCCTACCTCTCAAACTGATACATATTTATAAAAGTGATAATATTAAAATGTTCATAAACTATGGGAAATGAACCTCAACGTATACTGCTATCTCTGTAACATTTATCTAATCTACTCATTTGGGATTTGGTCTATAATGCCACATGTCACATACTTATTTTACTTTTTTTAATATATGATCTATCTCACCAATAAAATCAAAAACGTCAGGGTGTCATTTTAACCTTTTTGTTTTTCCAAGAAAAAAAAAACCTACACATAATAGGCATCCAATCCTGTTGTTAATGATGTTAGTGAAAATTATAAAATCTCTGAACCAGGGAAGAGTGAATAAAAAGTACACCTCCACCTCACAACTCCCTAATCTAATTCCTGGATTATCCTCACCATCTGGTTCCACCATTCCTATCTCAGGCTGCCAACCATTACTCAACAGTATTACATTCCTCAGTGCTGTGCAGAAAATATCCTTTGTCAGTTTTCCTGCATCAGTTTCTAGCACAGTAGCCCTAATCTGGGCAGATGGCTTAACGGCAAGAGGACTCCACCTCTCTTCCTTTATGCAGCCTCTACTCTCACTTTTTAAACTAGAGGATGGAGATTTCTTCATCTTTCTAATGCTATTACCTTGATCCCACTTGAGACTTTTACCTCAAAATTAGCATTTCCTTCTCTGGTACTTTCAATCTCTACTCCCTCTTTAGCCCTCATTTCCCTCTATTTACAAAGAACAGATATTCCCAACAGATTTTTTTTTTTTTTTGCAGTTTTGGCCAGGGCTGGGTTTGAACCCACCACCTCAAGAATATGGGGCCAGCGCTCTACTCCTTTGAGCCCCAGGAGCCGCCCCAACAGATTTTTTTTTTAATTCAAACAAAAAAATCTCACCATTGAATCTTACAGGCCCCTCTTTTCCTTTCTGTCCTCATACCACTCAACTTCTGTAAGATGTTCTTTGCTTTCACTTATTCACTTTCCACCTCTCCTTAATGACCTCACTATGTTCCTAATTCCTTCACTCTTAAACCAATAAATAACTTCCTGATTAAATCCTATTTTTACGCTCAGTTTTTAGGGAAACACTCAAAATGCAAGTCAAATGCGAGTTAAATGCAAGTCAAGGAGGATTTAGTTTTTATTCTCTTTGACTTGCATTTGGCATCTTTCTAAATTTGATTTAAAAAGAAAGTAATTAATTTGGCTTAGAGTTTAAGGTGATAGACATTCAGCAGCACTTGGGGGAATGGTGGTGGTATGTTGGAGTTGGTAATGGGAACTGAGTGTGGGTGAACTTTTCTAGGGGAGAAAGGATATGGAGAACAGGAGGTTAGGAAGCTGACATTGTAGATACTCCTTCTTTAAACCCCTGGAACAAATGGGACCAACTGCTCTTTCATAGGCACTTGGAACACATGTGGGCGCTGTTTACCTATTTGCTTTGCGGTGAACTCATTCAAGACAGGGACTGACTGGTTTTAATTCACTTTCTAAAAGCCCAGCACCTAGCACATTGTTTGGCTTTTTGGTGAAGGTTTATTGAGTGAATGAATGAACTGGAAAATGAACACATGAACTTGAGAATAAGAACTTTTGTATCTTTTTATTCCTTGTATCCTTAAGATTTATCCAATGCCTGGTCCAAAATAGGACGTGGTTGAGATTTTGATGTGTGAACCATAGAGGAAGAAAAGCTTTTAGAGCTAAAATTGAGTGGTCATTGTCCAATTGTCCAATTGAGTGGACACTATTATTTCTGTTAAGGATTCTACCACTGCCTCAGTCTCTCAGATACTAAATTATGTATTACTCTTTAAAAATGTCTCTTTTCCTGAAAAAAGCCTCTGCTCCTTCTAGTACTTACACAACCACCAACCGATTTCATGCCTCTATCATCTCCCACTCAGTGGTATCCCAATGAGGCTAAAACATCAGAATCAAAGGGTGGGAGAAGGGAACTTTTTGAAAAGAGTCCTAGATTAATCGGGAGAGGTGGGCTACACGTCCGTCCTAAGACTTAAATTTTGAATTTGAAATTTGATTTTGGGAAGCCTGTGAAGTCTTTAAATACTCAGTCAAAATAGAATCACAAGTCACTGTAAAGTAATAGTTGTTTAATTAAAAGGTTTTAAGAAGCAAAAAACTTTACTCTTTGAAAAACGAATACCTCATATTTAAAAAAATAAAAAGACTTAAAAAAGACAGCATTAAGACAAAGTCTGTCTCTCCTCTTCCTTCTTTCATTACAGCTTATTTACAAAGTCAACAAAAATATTTTACTGTTTCTTATTAATACCACACAAAATTCCCATTTCAAAGTGAATATCAAATTTTACTTTTGTGTTAGTATATTACCAGTACTAAGCCTATGTTCAATAAAATCCTTAAAACAATTTCATCCCTTCTTAACTTCTGACCACACAAGATTACCATATGCTTTTTATAATCACTTACAATTTTTAATTTCTCTTTCTCTTTTCATTTTTATACTCATTTAGTTTTATTTATATCTTTTGTAATTCCTTCATTTGAAACAGTATTCAAATAACTTCTAAACTAAATTATTTTTTCTTAACAAACCACATTTCATGCCTTTAAATCTTTTCTAATGAAAAACATACCTAGCTTTTTAAAAACTTATTATGTATAAATGTTTCTCTTATAGCTAATACTTTTGGTTACATATATTAACTACAATTTGAGCTCTTATTAACCCTAATTTCTACTGAAAATCCAAGAAATAAGTAATTTTGAACTTTTTTTATTAGAATTTATTTATTTTTATTTTTATTGTTAAATCATAGCTGTGTACATTAGCGCAATCAAGGGGTACAATGTGCTGCTTTCATATACAATCTGAAATATTCTCATCAGACTGTTCAATGTAGCCATTATGGCATTTTCTTAGTTATTGTATGTAGACATTTGTATTCTGCATTTAGTAGGTTTCGCCTGTACCCATTCTAAGTTGCACCTTAGGTGTGGCCTCACCTATTACCCTCCATCCACCCTAAGCTCCCCCCTCCCTTCCCCTTCCTTGGCCCTTTCCCCATAGCCTTCATGTGAAAGCTATAATTTAGCTTCATAGTAGGGCTGAGTACATTGGATACTTTTTCTTCCATTCTTGAGATACTTTGCTAAAAAGAATGTGTTCCAGCTTCATTCATGTAAACATGAAAGAGGTAAAGTCTCCATCTTTCTTTAAGGCTGCATAATATTCCATGGTATACATGTACCACAATTTGCTGGTCCATTCATGGGTCGATGGGTACTTGGGCTTCTTCGATGACTTAGCAATTATGAATTGGGCTGCGATAAACATTCTGGTACAGATATCTTTGTTATATTGTGTTTTTTGGTCTTCTGGATATATCCTAGTAAAGAAATTATAGGATCGAATGGCAGGTCTATTTTTAGATCTCTAAGTATTCTCCAAACATCCTTCCAAAAGGAATGTATTAGTGTGCATTCCCACCAGCAGTGTAGAAATGTGCCCTTTGCTCCACATCCATGCCAACATCCCTAGTTTTGGATTTTGTTATGTGGGCTACTCTTACTGGGGTTAGGTGATATCTCAAAGTAGTCATTTCTCTGATGATTAAAGATGATGAGCTTTTTTTCATGTGTTTGTAGATCGTGCATCTGTCTTCTTTGGAGAAGTTTCTCTTCAAGTCCTTTGCCCAGCCTGAGACAGGATCATTTGTTCTTTTCTTGCTAATATGTTTGAGTTTTGTGTGGATTCTGGTTATTAGACCTTTATCGGAGGTATAACCTGCAAATATTTTCTCCCATTTTGAGGGCTGTCTGCTTGCTTTACTCACTATGTTCTTGGCCATGCAGAAGCTTTTTAGTTTGATCAGGTGCCAGTATTGTATTTTGGATACTGCTTCAATTGCCTGGGGAGTCCTCCTCATAACATATTCACCCAGGACAATTCCTTTAAAGTTAATATGATGGAGAAAATTCTGAAAGCAGCCAGACAAAAGAAAACCATTACCTACAAGGGGAAAAATATTAGAATAACTGCAGATCTCTCTGCTGAAACCTTTCAAGCTAGAAGAGGATGGTCATTGACTTTTAATCTCCTAAAACAAAATAACTTTCAACCCAGGATCCTTTACCCAGCTAAACTGAGTTTTATTTATGATGGAGAAATTAAATACTTTAATGACACTCACATGTTCAAAAATTTTGCCATAACTAAACCAGCTCTCCAGGATATTCTCAGACCTATCCTCCATAAAGACCAGTGTAATCCTCTACCACAAAAGTAAACCCACCCAGAAAATTTTGATCAAATTTCAACTTCCACAGTCACAAAAGGATTAAAAATGTCCACCAGACTCTCAAAAGGTTTATCAATATTCTCAATTAATGTGAATGGTTTAAATTGTCCTCTATAGAGGCATAGGTTGGCTGACTGGATACAAAAACTCAAGCCAGATATCTGCTGCATCCAAGAATCTCACCTTACATTAAAAGACAACTATAGACTCAAGGTGAAGGGATGGTCCAGGGATATTCCAGGCAAATGGAAAGCAGAAAGAAGTGGGCGTTGTAATCCTATTCGCAGATGCAATAGGCTTTAAACCAACCAAAATAAGGAAGGATAAGAATGGGCACTTCATATTTGTTAAAGGTAATACTCAATATGATGAGACTTTAATTATTAATATTTATGCACCCAACCAGAATACACCTCAATTTATAAGAAAAACTCTAACAGATATGAGCAACTTTATGTCCTCCAGTTAGTTCCATAGTAGTTGGAGATTTTAACACCCCTTTAGCAGTGCTGGATAGAATTTATATACAAAAAATTTTTAGAAAAACATTTTTCAAATTTTTGTTTATTAATGGATGTAAGTATTAATATATTTAGCTCTTATTATCATATAAAAATAAAATACCAAAGTATATAAACTTAAATTTATGTTTAATAACAGATGTTTTGGTATTTTTACTTACCTTAGAAATGACTCAGATATTTTATAATTATTTATTACTTAATTTATCATAACATGACTTAAAGACTTTTAATTACTGAAAATAATTTGGAACTATGACATAGATATTCTCTGTAATGTCTCCCCCAGTCATCCTGCGGCTCAAGAAGCCACATGGCACTTTAAAGGACAAGGCCATCTGGATCCTGGATTTATATACCAGGTGTGGAGCTTAGCAAAGAAGACAAAATTGTGAACATGATGCCTGAAAGATCTAACTCCTCGTAGAACAGCCAGGAAGCAAAGCTGGGCCAGGGATGATCATATTTGGCTGGGCTCTGTTTTGTAGGTGGTGGAGTAGGTACTGACAGCAACCTGTTGCAGAAGACAAGGCCCAATGGAAAGAAGGAGCACAAAACACCACGTTTATAAGAGGAAGGGCTTTATTCACCAGCTGGGAGCTTATGACATAAAAGAATTCCAAATGGCCACGCTCCCCAACTGCCATGGTCTTTCCCTTTTTATTGACAGTCAAAAAGTTCCATCCCACAGTCATCCCTCTCATTGGCCAGTTTGAATCAAGTGGGAGATGCTATTCCCACCCCTACAGAAGTACAGGATTTCACAGAACTTGGAAATTTCCAAGTTTCAAGAAGTTAAGTTTACAAATTCCCAAGAGCTGAGTCACCATGGAGAGGTCCCTGCATGTGTATCCCTGTGGTCTCCTTGAGAAGACCTGTTCTTCTAGACCTCACCCTTCTCAGGTATCCTCTCTCAAACCTTATTATGGCCTCCTGCCTAGACCTCAGAATCCAGAGCCTCAAAACTAAAAATATAAGCTCATAAACAAACCAAGCAAGTGTCAAAAATATTATGGAAGAGCAATTTTATGACCTTAAAACATGTGTCAAAAACAGCAAAAACCTGTCAGACCAGTAGGTTAAACAAAAAATCTGAATTATATTTAATTGACAAATCTGAAGCCATTCTTATTTTATCTTAAAAATTTAAAAACTATCTTTATTAACAAAATATTAACACATACAGACAAACAGACATATAGACAGAATAAGATCTTACAGCTTTCATAAAGGATTCTCATTTGCTGGTTTTTCAATAGCTCTTCTTTTCTCTATTCTGAGTATGAATCCTTGATGTTTCAATTACTTGTTCCCCTGCCCCAAGCAATTGCTATCTATGCAACCCTAAATTTACATTTCTAAAGGGACAGCACATAGGTAAAACAAGATAGAAACTATATCTCAAAATCATAGAGCTATGACTCCAGGCATAAATATGCCTTTATTTGCTCAAAGCAAAGAAAAAATAGTATAAGTCTAATTAAGACAAGCTGTCCAGAAAAAGCACCTTAAACCAGGGTAAGACTGTTATTTACCTTTAAAACCATGGTAGGAGTTTCTAGTGACCCAGGCCTCCCTCATAGAGGTATATTTGTCTCCAAAATGCACCTTTCTGTCACTTAGCTGGCTGGTTATCTTGAAACCCTTTTGTAAAATAAATTTACATCTATGCTTCATATGAAGTCTGGTAAGGTGATGCCTCCTGCTTTGTTCTCATTATGTAAAGTTACAGTGGCTGTCTGGGGTCTTTTTTGGTTCTATATGAAGCATAGGATTATTTTTATAAATTTTCAAAAAACAGCATTGGCATTTTAACGAGGATTGCATAAAATCTATAAATTATATTGGGTAGTATAGCCATTTTAACAATGTGGATTCTGCCAATCCATGATCATGGTATATTTTTCCATCTGTTTATATCCTTGCAATTTCTTTCCTCAGTGTTTCATAGTTTTCCCTACACAGGTCTTTCCTTTCCTTAGTTAAATATATGCCTAGGCATTTTATTTTCTTTGTTGTTACTGAGAAAGTATTATATTTTGTATTTGATTCTCATCTTGACTGTCTTTGGTGTATATGAAAGCTAGTCATATATATACATTTATTTTGCAGCCTGAGTCTTTACTGAATATATTTATCAACTTCTGGAGTCTCTTGGTTGAATTTTTGGGGTTTTCTAGATATAAGATCATGTCAACAATGAACAATAACTTATCTCTTCTTTCCCCCATTTGGTTACCTTGATTTCCTTCATTTGCTTGACTACTCTGGCTAGGACTTACAGCACTCTGTTGAACAGAAGTGGAGATAGTGGGCAACGTTTTCTGGTTCCAGTTGTAAAGGGGCAATGCTTTTGGTTTTTCCCTGTTCAATATGATGTTGCCTGTGGGTTTGTCATATATGGCCTTTATAATTTTGAGGTAAATTTAATCTATGCTTATTTTGTCAAGCATTCTTATCATAAAGAGTTTTAAATTTTGTGGAATGTATTTTCTATATCTATTGAAAGGATCACATGGTCTTTGCTATTGCATCAATTTATTGTGTTGATAAGGGAGTGGATAGTCACTACCCATGGAAAAACCGTAACATTATTCCAGTCAATTGAAGGTTTACTTACCTTTGTCTAATCTTAATCCATAAAAATGGATAATAAAATGTACCACGAACAGTTAAATCGAATGTATCTGAAGTACATGTTTTATAAGTTGGAATCTATAATTTCCAAATCTGTAGAAATCTGTAATTCTAAATCATTTTTAATCTGATATTTGGACGATGTCACAGATTAAAATTGACACTGGGAGTTGGCTTCTATTTGTAACTGACATGTGATGTGCTATTTTATTGGAATGTAAGAAAGTCTATACAGCTTATAGAGTAGAAATCAACAAATTAATATCTGTTTGAATTCTTCTTATGTTTTAGGATTATTTCTTATTATTGTCATGCTTTTAAAACATAGCATATGGATGCATTTTTCTATTTTTGTGATATATTTGGTCTTCATTCACATTTCCTGACTCCTAAAACCCTTGGAATCTCAGAAATGATTAGAATGTGATTTGCACAATAATGAGATGACTGGTGGCTGAAGGCCCGCGGGTAGCTTCAGAATAGGGGCTGGTCACCAGGAAGACCAAGGCAATGAATAAACTGTCCAGTCTTTCAACCCCATCCCTCAACCTTTGGGGAGAGGAGGGGAGCAGAAGGTTAAGTTAATCAACAAAGACCAGTGATGTAATTGATTATCCCTCTGTAATTAAGCCATCATAAAGGCCCAAAAGACAGAATTCAGAGAGGCTTCCAGATAGCTGAATACACAGAGGTTCTTAGAGGGTGGCACACCAGGTGATGGCATGGAAGCTCCATGTTCCTTCCTAGATATCTTGTCCTATGCATCTCTTCATCTGTGTCCTTTGTCATGGTTTTTATAATAAATGGGTAAATGTAAGTAAAGTATCTCCCTGAGTCCTTTGAGCTACTCTAAAAATGGAATGTGAGCAGGGGGTTGTAGGAATTCAGGTTTATAACTGGTAGGTCAGAAGCACAGGTCACAACCTAGAGCTTGCAATTGGTTTTAGAAGTTGGGAGCAGCCTTGCGGGACTGAGCTCTCAACTTGTAGAATCTGACACTACATCCAGATAGATAATAGATATCTATCTGGAATACCAGCTGGTATTCACTGCAGAATTGCTTGTTTGCTTGCCTGGTGTATCAGAAAAACCATACACACATTAGGTCACAGAAGTGTCCTGTGTTGTGTTATGGTAGAAAAAAGTGAGTTTGTATTTCTTCTATGACTTTACAATCCTACATAGATTTCTCTCCCTTATTTCAGTTTACATGGACAGGTTGCTATAGGACTTCTATGTTGTTTCAGCCAGGAGAATAACAAAATGAACTTTGCAAGGCATGAATGTAAAGACCACCAATAGGTAGAGCCATACAAGTCCAGGACTGAGGAGATAAAGCTTAATACTCATACATGGAACATAGTTTAATGTAGTTTTATTGACTGAGCTTAACACTATCAGATAATTGTTAAACAACTGATATTATTTTAGGCTTTATTTGCATAAATTGGGGAGGAAAAGAGGGTTCCAAAATGAGAATGGTGATAATGAATTATTTTCTTAACTGGTCAGAATTGACTTGGAGTTTTGGTAAAGTGTCCTGAACTACATCATGAAATGACCAAAGGACTTGATGATGTTTAGCAAAAGGGAAGAGAAGGCTTAGTGGGCCCCTAGTATGTCTTTTCTTGTATTTGGAGAACTTTGGTTGGCCCAAGGAATGGAATTAAGATTTTAAGATATGAAGCCTCAGATTAGGGATTAATATGAATTAATTTTTCACAGATATCATAGTCTAAATGTGAAAGTGGTTCCCAAAAGGTATTCCAGTGAAAGAAGTAGTAACTCTTGATGGGAACTAGATTTATAACTGGATTCTAACTTCCTTTACTTTTCACACTTTTCCACACTATATCTGTGTATAGTGCTTCTAACTCTTCATTCTGAAGCAAAAGTTCTAATTCACTCTAATCAAGAAAATCATCTCCTTAGTTTTTAATAATCTCGCCTAATTTAACGTAGATTAAGTTAGATTTTGTGAGCTGTTTTATGTAAAGAGGATGGTAAGTGAGGTCACTGACTTAGTAGAAAATAAAATTTTTGAATGTCTTTTATCATTTTTTGATAGAGGTGTATATCCAACTCAAGTGAATGAATAAATGTATGAATGCATTAAAGATGAAGGTTTTACTTCTCCTTCCTTTTTTTTTTTTTTTTTTTTTTTGTAATAAAGATTTCATGGCAGGTGGAGTCTGTTAGCTTGAAATTTTTTTAGGATTATTAAACTATGTTTGTACCTTGTCTGAGAAAAAAAATGTATCAGTGATATATCCCAATTTGCATTGGGCACAGAATGAAGAACGAAAAAATACTCATAATCTCTAGAGCATAATCTAGACTCTTCTGACCGATATCTTTACTTTTTTAACATCTGCTTATATCATTCAAGTTCCCTTGAGTGTAGTTTGATTTTTGAAGGCTGCTCTATATCCCACACTTTGGGTAGATACTTTTGTATAGTTTCAGGAATAGTAATAGGCCTTCTCTTCTTCCTCTCACATAGGCAAACAGTGTGAGCTAACATAGTGGGCCAGAGTGAGCCAACAGGGAAAGACATGGGAAATGGCAAACTGAAAAGTGCATATGTATGTGACCTGGGCATTGAAGAGGCTACAATGTGGGTTTTTTCTGGGGCTTTTTTTTTTTTTTTTTTTTTGGTTTTTTGTTTTGTTTTATTTTTGGTGGGTATGGGTGGGAACTTTTTCATATATGTAAATAAATTGTGAAATTCATTTCATATACATTAATGAATTGTGAAATTTACCAGAAGTTGTCATTTAAATGTACCCATGCACAGACAATTGTTAACTGCTTTGTAAAGAATAGTGTTAATTAAAATGAATCAAAACAGAACACTAAAAAGCGGTGTTTTTGCCCTCCCTTTAAGGCTGTCTCCCCTCCAGAAGGCTGAAATAGTGGACATGGTTAAGAGGCATGTAAGTGCCATCACTCTTGCCATTGGAGATGGTGCCAATGATGTGGGGATGATCCAGACAGCCCATGTGGGTGTAGGAATTAGTGGTAATGAAGGCATGCAGGCCACCAACAACTCAGATTATGCCATTGCACAGGTGAGTGGTGTGGGAAACCAGTCTTCCATCCACCTTTGAGGACTACCTCCCCCCCCCACAAACTGATTTCTATGGGAACTACTGCAACATTTGGGGTTCTCTTAAGTTTTATACTGACACACTTTGGAGCAGTAAAGGTTTCTGCTGACCAACTATAGAGTTGGTCAAACTGATGCCACTAAGAATCTATAGCCTTGCTAATATAATCGCTAAATTCTCTTCTCCATCTCCCCTTTCTAAAAAAAGAAGATACTACCTCTTGGCAGGATTTTTTTAAAAATAGACTTTTTATTTAAAGCAGTTTTAGGTTCACAGTAAAACTGAGCAGAAGGTACAGAGATTTCTCGTATAACCTCTCCCTCAGTTAAGCATACCCTCCCTATCAACATCCCCCACCAGAATGGTACTTTTGTTACAATTATTGAAGCCAAGTAAAGTAGGGATAAGAATCCATTTGAGAAGCAAGAATTGAATTGGGGCATACATATAGACTAGGTTGTCTTTGGTTATCTGAAGAACCATAAGAAGGTTAGAGGTTTTATATAAAAAGAGAGAGAAATGTTACACATTTTTCTTGAGAAAGTTTATTAGCATTAGTAAGTTTTGGGGGGAGCTGGCAAGTTTTGATTGGTAAGTGACAGCAAAGGGTAAAACTATTGTTAGAGCCATAGCAGGTTATTCTAGCAGCCATTTTAGATAAAACTGGTTTATGGTTATAGCAGGTGGTTTTAGTAGCCAGCTTCACAGAGAATTATATTCTTAGAACAAATATATTACTTCCCTGAATGTTTTTTTCCCCCTGGCCTCTCAATTTTGATTTACTTGGGTATAAGAAGAATGATACAATTTGTATGATCAACTTTCACTTTTCCCCCTTTTGATCTAGATCTTTCTCTGAAAGCATCACTAATCAATCATTTTGTAGTTAGGCTTAATTGTCCCTCAGTGCTGGTATGGAACAGTGCAATTGTCTTTGTCATATGTCAGGGGGAAGGAATGGGGATCTATGTCAAGGGCCAGGGCCACATTTGAGTAACAAAGAAACCAGAAGAACAAATTTTCTCAGAGCAGGTCTGTTTAGAATCCAACATTAATTCCATCTTATCAATACCATAGGCCTCAGCAATCATCTCAAGGTGTTGAGTTAACATCTGTAGAAGAGTTGGCCTTACAAAGATTAGACAGGAAATACTAACAAAGTTTAAAAATTATAACACAAAAAACAATTAGCAATAATATTCAAACAATCCAGCTTGAATAATATTTCTAAACTATGAACCTAATTTTGAAAGTGACTAACTAAACAAAACCAAAAGTCCAAACATCTGATAAGACTTGTAGAAAGCAGGTAGCTTGTTTTTTTAATCTGATTGTGTTTATACTTCCTCAGAGGAGTTTGTCTGGGTGTAGCAAGTAGTATTGGCAATTGCAAAAATGCTGCTTTGTTCAGCTAGGTCCAACAAACCAATACTACTATACCAAGAGAACCTAGGGAAGTTTCTTGAAATGCAATGGCTTTAGCTTGGTCAACTATAGATCCAATTGCTAAAGTTAAATATTTGGCCATTGTTTCTAAGTGACTAACTCTGATCCAAGAGAAAAAGGATCCCAAATTCTGTAGGATGATTTAGAAGTGCTTTTCCCACAAAGTTTGTACCTACCTATTGTTGTCTCTAATAGGCACCCTACAGGCAGAGGTCATGAAGTTTCTAAAACAAAGTTGCAATTAATTAAAACCCAAGTTAAAATATCTTGGTCATCTGATTTCTGAAGTAAGCTTACATTTGGACCCTCAGCTAATCCAAGGTGTCCTATAGTTCCCTACACCCAAAACTAAACAATAACTTTGAAGGTTTCTTGGTCTTGCTGGATACTGCTGTAACTGGATACCAAACTGCTGTTTGGCTGCTGAGCCGTTGCATGCCTGTCATATGGCACAAAAATGAAGATGCTGCATTTTGATTTTTAGTCCGATCTGTGGGAGCCATGTGCAGGAATTTAGTTCAAAACAATGGTCTCCTATAATTTTTGTTTCACAGTACCTTCCATGTGTTTAGACAAATGTAAAATGACATGAATACAGCATTATAGCATTGTATTTTCACTGTTCCCCAAATCCTATATGTTTTACCTACCTCCTCCCCCATGCAATCCCTGAACACAACTTATCTTTTTCCTATTTCCACAATTTTAACTTTTCCCAAGTGTTTATAGTTGGAATCATGCAGTATGTAGCCATTTCAGACTGACTTCTTTCATTTAAGGGATGCATTTTACTTAAGTGATTCACTTAGTATGCATTGAAGGTTCTTCCTGGTCTTTTTGTGGCTTGATAGTGCATTTCTTTTTAGCACTGAATAATACTCCATTGCTTGGATTACCAGTTTGTTTATTCATTCACCTGCTGAAATATATCTTGTTTCCCCCCCAAGATTTGGCAATTATAAATAAAGCAGCTGTTACTGTGTACAGGCTTTTGTGTAGAAATAAGTTTTCAACTCCTTTGGGTAAATACCAAAGAGTGGAATTGTCAGATTGTATTGTAAGAGTATGTTTAGTTTTGTAAGAAACCTCCAGACCTCCAACTCTCTCTGAAAGTGGCTGTACCATTTTTGGGTAGGTATCTAAGATTACATAGTGTGTGATTTATAGCCCCTGTGTGTTTATATAGGAGACCAGTGGCTGAATGACTGGGAGCAGTGAGATTATTTGGCCTTAAAGACACTGAAGCTATTATCAAGCAAGTTAGCTCATCTGAACAAGTTATCTTTTATTCACTCATAAAGCATTATATCCTAAGTGACATTTCCTATGCATCTGTCATTTTTCATCTTCTCCAGGCACAATAATCATAGTCTTGGTAGAAGCCATTCCCATTAATATCGCAACTTCATGATCCTGGAGACTGGATCTGGATTGTTATCATGAACCAAAATTCACCAGTCATAAAGACAGCATCATGTAATTTCCTTTGCTATTTAACAAGAGGACGCTCCTGTTTCTACACTGTAATATTTTAACTTCTGAGGACTATTTTAACCTATAATTTAATATTGGATTTTAATAAATATAATATTTTCATCACATATGAGCAATTAGCAATCTCATTCATCTTTCTAGCTGAATGCAGGAGCCACATCTAATCCGAGAAAAGCTCTCTGAGAATAACCATAGCTCTCTGCAAATAACCATAGGTTATTCCTACTTAGGGCTGTTTTTACTGTGGGCTGCCTCTGAGAAACTGTATGGTTTAGGAACCTAACCACAGGTAAATGGATGCCTAAAACTAGAGTGGTAACATCTTGCCAACATCTGAGGAGTTCTTCAACATGGAGGAAAAGCATATTGCCCTTATATTTGAATCAGATCAGTTCTGAGATTCTCCTGCCTATGGACAGATTAAGTGTCCTGGATTTACTAATAGGCAGATGGGGCTCTTTGGAGATGTGAGTTGAGGTAAGTGTCAGTGGACAATGATCAGGGCACCTGTCTATAAACAAGGAAATGGCCATAGTGAACTAATTTGTTTTCTTTCCTTAACCACTAAACGCCATAGGACACATGCTTCCTATGGTTTCAGCAATCATGGAACACAGAGTTGGCAGGAATCAGCTGTTCTGGAGTTTCAGGGGAATATTATTTGCAATCTTCTTAAGTATGTCTACAGACCCCAGTCTTCATTTTTTAAACCAAGTTTCAGTGAAATTTAGGATCATGAATTCATTCTCTTCAAAGTTAAACTGTAAGAGAAGCCTAAAGAGGAAGGCAGGCTTTTGTGAGCCTGCCAGTGTGGAGCTTGCATTTTATTTTACTTTTATTTTATATTTTTTAAATACAAAAATGTTTATAAGTATAAGATAATACAATGATACATCTTCTTAAAAGATAATAGTTTTTAGTTCTCTACAAGTATGCTTGAAATGTCAAAATTGAAGTCACCAGTTATACTCATAACCAGCTTTGTGAGGATGTTGCCTGCTGTTACCTAACATCTGTAGATCAGGTGGGGTATTTCTGCAGAACATTCATAGTTTGGGTGTTATCTAAAAGTAGTTTCATCAGCTGGTATTCTCTCTATGAATTTCCTGAAGTTCTTTCCATGGGCTTTATTAACTCTTAATTGTTGTAAATGTTCAAAAGCCTTCATGGCAACAAGTTTCTCAAAATTGTAAACAGAATTGGCTTTCCTTTGAACAAACTTCTGAAACTCATTACAGACCATTTGAAAATTAAATGAATTCCCTTTCTAGATGCCATTTAAATGTTTCATTGCTATGATAAGACAGATTTCCAAGACAGAGACCATGTACAATATTTGCTGTAGAGACCGTGCTGCAGAGCTGGTTTACCTCCATCAGATCTGTAGCACTGATAAATGGGTGTAAGGCTGTTACTCGATTGAAAGCAAACATCAACAGCTTGTGTTGTGACTGCGGGTTTTTGCTGACATTGAAATGCTTCTGTAGTACTTCTTACACGCTTCTATCTTCTGAAAGACAGTGCACATTCTCATTCCATTTCTCAGCACAAAGCTTGTCTGGAAATTCTGCAGGTAGAGATAATTGTTAAATATTTTAGCATACTGTGGAAAACCAAATGAATTCATTAAGTGGATCTGCCAGTGAGAAAATTGTGACTTCGCTATTTTTTATGAGTTCCAAAATATCTAGTCTATATGTCCAACAACTGCTATTGGGGTTTGTACAGACTGAGAAATGTCAAAAAGTGTTGGGTTTTTATGATGACCAAACAGATCAAATTCATGTAATATGAAGATCACTGGGCAACTGTTCATCTGATCACCTTTTTCTTAAGGCTTCTGGAAGAAATGAAAGGGTTTAAACAAAGCTTCCAAAAACTTTGTCTCCAGCTACATTTTCAAAATTTAATTGCCTTCTGATTTCCTTTAGGGTAATTTTATCATTGATCTGCACCAGGCCATTTAGGTGAACACGTTGTATGTTTCCACTCATGTCTTACATCCATGAGTTCTTTCAAAGCATGATTTTTTATTTTTTTATTTTTTTTTCCTTTTGGGTAGATGCCCAGTAATGAGATTGCAGGATCAAATGGGAGGTCTAGCTTGAGTTCTTTGAGATTTCTCCATACTTCCTTCCCAAAAGGTTGTATTCGTTTGCAGTTCCACCAGCAGTGTGAAAGTGTTCCTTTCTCTCCATATCTGCACCAACCATCTGTAGTTTGAAATTCTGTGATATGGGCCATTCTCCCTGGGGTGACATGATATCTCAGGGTGGTTTTATTTGCATTTCTATAATAATTAGGGATGATTAGCATTTTTTCATGTATTTGCTAGCCATTCATCTGTCTTCTTTAGAGAAGGTTCTGTTCATCTCTCTTCCCCATTATGTATGGGATTGTTGGTTTTTTCTTGTGGATTTAAGTTCTGTATAGATTCTAGTTATTAAGCTTTCGCCTGATTCAATATATGCAAATATCCTTTTCCATTGTATAGGTTGTCTATTTGCTTTGGTTGTTGTCTCATTAGCTGTACAGAAGCTTTTCAGTTTAATTAAATCCCATTTGTTTATTATTACTGTTGTTGCTATTGCCGTGGCAGTCTTCTTCATAAAGTCTTTCCCCAGGCCAATATCTTCAGGTGTTTTTCCTATTCTTTCTTTGAGGATTTTTATTTATTTATTTATTTATTTATTTTCAGTTTTGCAAAAAGAAATTTTATTATCAGTAAGCCATTTTCTACATTTGTTAGGTGAGCTTGTCAGTTTGGTAACACATGTGTGTAACAGTTTTTTACCTTGTTATGTTACCCTGGTACATACCTTACTATGTGCAAACTTCAACAAAGATGATATTCCAATTTGGAAGTCCACTTACAAGTCACTACCTTACAAAAACCAATACTAGAAGGTCTTTGTAGTACTGATTATTATTAAGTTTCCAGTTGATTCTTCAATGCAGAATCAACTTGATATATAAATGCTGTAGTAGTTTACAAGACTTGGTACTTTCTAGCTCACGTTGGAACAACATTTAGGTTAAGAGACTCATCAGAAAGGTCACAGTCTGTGACATCTTATGGTTTCAAATCCAAAAGATTCAAAATGTTATCAAATACATCCTATACATCAATTTCTTGCAGGACTTAAGAGGTGGATTTGAATATGCAGTGATTGATAATATAAACAGGAAAAAAAGAAAAAGCTTCTGTTCTAATTCACAACACAAGGAAGGTAATTTACAGTGTATTTCCAGTACATCAGGTACTTAAAGCACATTTGGCAACACTTAGCAGTAAGTGGCAAATCACTGTTATGTCTGTCAGTACCCTGCACACCCTCACCCATCCCGTGCGGGGCATTAGAACAGCTCTGTGGCTGTTATCTGTTCCGCACGTCTTGCCAGTGTTTTGATCTGAGTTATGCCTCAAATCAACTGTTTTTTTTTTTTTTATTGTTAAATCATAGCTGTGTACATTAGTTCAATCACTTGTACCCATTCTAAGATGCACCATAGATGTGGCCCCACCCATTATCCTCCCTCGACCACAACCTCCCCCCTCCCTTCCCTTTCCTTGGCCCTTTCCCCATTGTCTTGTGGTATAGTTGGGTTACAGCATTCATGTGAAAGCTATAATTTAGCTTCATAGTAGGGCTGAGAACATTGGATACTTTTTCCTCCATTCCTGGGATACTTTGCTATAAAGAATATGTTCCAGCTCTATCTATGTAAACATGAAAGAGGTAAAGTCTCCATCTTTCTTTAAGGCTGCATAATATTCCATGGTATACCTGTACCACAATTTGCTAGTCCATTCGTGGGTTGATGGGCACTTGAGCTTCTTCCATGACTTAGCAATTATGAATTGGGCTGCAATAAACATTCTGGTACA
>CAUYPK010034221.1:0-61306 GCA_963574355.1 Loris lydekkerianus
CTGCTCGGGAGGCTGAGGCAGAAGAATCGCAGAAGCCCAAGAGCTGGAGGTTGCTGTGGGTCCTGTGACTTCACGGCACTCCACCAAGGGTGGTAAAGTGAGACTCTGTCTCTACAAAAAAAAAAAAAAAAAAAAAAAAAGTCACTGTTGATGTAATTAATTTAAATGAGGTCATACTGGAGCAGTAATTCAATAAGAATGGTGTACTTATTAAAAGGGGAAAATTTAAAAAAAATTTAAAAAAGGGGGAGAGGGCAGCGCCTGTGGCTCAATGAGTAGGGCACCGGCCCCATATACCAAGGGTGATGGGTTCAAACCCAGCCCCTGGCCAAACTGCAACAAAAAAATAGCCGGGCGTTGTGGCGGGCGCCTGTAGTCCCAGCTGCTAAGGAGGCTGAGGCAAGAGAATCGTGTAAGCCCAAGAGTTAGAGGTTGCTGTGAGCCATGTGACATCAGGCACTCTACCCGAGGGCAGTACAGTGAGACTCTGTCTCTACAAAAAAAAAGGGGGGGAGAAATTAGGCTCGGCAACTGTAGCTCAGTGGCAAGGGTAGCAGCCATATACACCAGGGATGGTGGGTTCGAACCTAGCCCAGGCCTGCCGAACAACAATGACAATAATAAAGTCCCAGCTACTTAGGGGACTGAGGCAAGAGAATCACTTAAGCCCAAGAGTTGGAAGTTGCTGTGAGCTGTGTGACACCAGAGCACTCTACTGAAGGCGACATAATGAGATTCTGTCTCAAAAAAAAGGGGGGAGGTTATTAAATGAAATTGTTTAGGCTTACATCTCTCCTTTTTTTTTTTGAGACAGAGCCTCAAGCTGTGGCCCTGGGTAGAGTGTTATAGCATCACAGCTCACAGCAACCTCCAACTCCTGGGCTTAACGGATTCTCCTGCCTCCGCCTCCCAAGTAGCTGGGACCTCAGGTGTCTGCCACAACGCCCAGCTATTTTTTGGTTGCAGCCGTCATTTTGTTTGGTGGGCCCAGGCTGGATTCGAACCCGCCAGCTCAGGTGTATGTGGCTGGCGCCTTAGCCCTTGAGCCACAGGCGCTGAGTCAGTGTTTTTTCTTTTCTTTTCTTTTTTTTTTTTTGAGACAGTCTCAAGCTTTTGCCCTAGAGTGCTAAGGCATCACAGCTTACAGCAACCTCAAACTCTTGGGCACAAGCGATTCTCTTGCCTCAGTCTCTCAAGTAGCTGGGACTCCAGGCGCCAGCCACAAAACCCAGCTATTTTTTTGTTGTTGTTGCAGTTGTCACTGTTGTTTAGCTGGCCTGGCCTGGGTTTGAACCCGCCAGCCTTTGTGTATGTAGTATGGGCGCCGCCCCATTTTTTAGGTTTCTTTTAGGAGTTAGAGTGATATTTATGAATGAAGAACACCAAGTAATGCTCCGGGTAGAGGCAAAGGTGTTTGTCCTCTTCTTGGCAGCGTGGAAGCCGTGGGGTTTTAAATGAGTATTTGGTGGGATAGCACTGCAGTCTGCAGAGGGTGGTGTGGAGCATGGCTGGGAGGCCAGGTGAGGTTCCTAGAGAAGAGGGCAGAGGGGGTTGGGAGAGAGGGTTTGGAGGGCGTTGATCTCTGAGCCTGCTGGGTGCCTGTCGCGCCACCCCAGCGCTTAATTACCTAACAGTCCCGCATTTGGTGAAATCTGGGGTCAGATTCAGCATGGCAGTGGGGTGGCTGAAAAACAAAAAGAAAATAAAAAGGCGTGTATGTGTGTGTGTGTGTGTGTGTGTGTGTGTGTGTGTAGGGGGAAATTGGATACACACAGGGAGACTGTGATGTGAAGACAAAGGTACAGATGTCAAGATGGTGTTGCAATAAGTCAAGGAAAGACAAAGAATTGCCTGCAAACTTTGAGAACTCGGGGGAGAGGCGTGGAACAGCTTCTCTCTCAGAACCAAGGAACAAACTCTGCTGACAGCTTAGTTTTGGACTTCCAACCTTCAGAACTGTGAGACAATAAATTTCTATTGTTCAGCAACCCAGTTTGTTGTACTGTGTTATGGCAACCTTAGGAAGTTAGTATATAAAGAAACCAAATACAAAAATTCTTCCCTTCTGACTCTCCCTATTGTAATTCATGCCCAAACCCACCAGTTTACATCAATATGTGGTCTCCTTGATCAATTTTTATTGTAACAATTCCCATTCCCACCATATATGCTTACAAGAGCAGATAGAACAATGTGGAAAGCCCTTGACCTCTCAGTCCTAAATTGCACAGTAGTTTTAAGTCCAATCAAATACAACTATGTACATTTTATTATTATTATTCTTTTTTTTTAGACAGAGCCTCAAGCTGTCGCCCTGGGTAGAGTGCTGTAGTATCACAGGTCACAGCAACCTCCAACTCCTGGGCTCAAGTGATTCCCCTGCCTCTGCCTCCCAAGTAGCTGGGACTATAGGCGCCTGTCACAGTGCCCACCTGGTTTTTGGTTGCAACCGTCACTGTTGTTTGGTGGGCCCGGGCTGGATTCAAACCCACCAGCTCAGGTGTATGAGGCTGGCGCCTTAGCCACTTGAGCCACAGGTGCCGAGTCAACTATGTACATTAAAAAAAATCCTGCTGATGTCTGAAGAACTTAAAAAAGTTGGTAGTATTTACCTATTTCACCTTGGCATTATTTTAGTAAGTAATAATTGCTATACATTATTATGGGTCATGAACTTTGTTAATCACTTTACACATATCACTTCTTTAATCAACCCTTGGAGATAAGAACTGTCATTATTTAAATTTTATAGATGAAGATACTGGGACTCAGAGAATTAGCTTCTCTATAAACGCACAGCTTGTCTGTAATGGAGCTGACCTCAGACTCTAGTCTGCCTGAACCCAGAGTCCACACTCTTTGTTATCACACTCTGCTGCCTCCTGAGAGGATACTGGGAGAAATCTCATGGAATATTAGATCCTTCCCTATGTCTGACTTAGTCTCATTGTAATTGACATAAATGCTCTTACTCATTCTGCCTACATTTTTCAGCTCAAGACAAAAGAAAAATGACTGGCATATAGTAAGTGCTCAGTAAGTGTTAGCTATTATTACTATTAATATTGCATTGTATATGTTCCTCTCTGGCAAGGGAGGTGAATTCCCAGTCTATTGCTAACAATGAGTACTTAAAAAGTATTCTTGAATGAACAAGATTGGTGGGGTAGAAGCCTGGAAAGTAAAGTTGATCTAGGAAAAGATGAGGACTGAGGATGGAGAGGTTGGGGCTGGGGGGAGGTGCAGAGGGACAGAGAAAGCAATTGGCAGAAGGCCAGACTCCACTTTGCCTTTGGTGTGGTTGCCCCTGGGAGTTGGGAAGTGTGTGTGTGTGTGTGTGTGTGTGTGTGTGTGTGTGTGTGTTTGTGTATGTGTGTGTGGTGGATAGCCCCTCTGCTCCTGATTGGTCAGGTCACCTTGCTTTATCCTTTATTTCCTCTTTTTTAGGGTGATGGGGAGATAGCAGCTTGTGGTTTCATAAAGCTTCCTGGAAGAATTCCAGGAAGAGGGGAAGCATGTGAAGTCTAGGCAAATAAAGATTCAGGGGCTAAGCCCTGGTGATTGTGTACCATCAATCAGCATCGCAGTGAGGCCAAGGGTCAGAGGAATCAGTCAGATTTAGGGGTAAATTCCAGCTCTCCCACTTTAGCAATTGTGTGACCTTGGGTAGGTAATTTACCTGCCTGAGTCTGATTTTGTCTTCTGTAATAAGGGTGATAAATATTACCTATTGTATAGGCATTTTGTGAGGGCTTTGTGAGATAATGCATTTAAATGCTTAGCATAGTGCCTAACAAATAATAGCTGTTATAATTTTTATCACTATTATTTTAAATGTTATTTGAGTTAAATGTCCTCCCTTCCTGAATGCGTGGAATCCCCAGCCTCCTCTTCTCCCTGCTGTTCTTCTAGTCCTGAAAATCTGGGTCAAATGTCCCTTGATATCTCTGTTTTTCTCAGGATTTTCCAGTGGGGGCAACCTTTTCTGGACCTCTGGGCAGCCCAGGAACAATGGAAAGTATCCTTCCTTGACTCTGGGATGGTCTTTTTGTTCCACAGTCAAGGAGGGGCCAATAAAAGCCTTATCTGAATCACATTCCATTATGGGATTAAATCAGACTTGCTCTGGGGCCTTCTGGCTGCTACCCCAGGCTCAATGCTGGCAGCTTCTGATTATTGCCTTTGGCCCAATCTAAGGTCATCACACTTCTTTGGGCCCAAGAGACCTTCAGAGGCAGGGGCTGAGAAGAGGTTCCAGCAGCACTGGGTATCAGTAGGGGGGCCTAGACATTTACCCAGCCATCTCCTATCTGAGGCAGCAACTGATGAGCTCTATATGCTCTATGTGGGCAGCTAACAGGGACCAGAGGTGGGAGATTAGCAAACAGACAGTAAATGGGTCAAAGAAATAATTGTGTGATTGATTACAGAGTAGTTGCTTAAATTTCTCTGAGCCTCAGTTTCTTTCTTTCTTTCTTTCTTTTTTTTTTTTTTTTTTGAGACAGAGTCTCACTATGTCATCTTCTGTAGAGTGCTGTATCGTCACAGTTCACAGCAACCTCAAACTCTTGGGTTTAAGTGAGTCTCTTGCCTCAGCCTCCCAAGTAGCTGGGACTACAGGCACTGGCCACTATGCCCCGCTATTTTTGGTTGCAGTTGTCATTGTCATTTAGCAGGCCCGGGCTGGCTTGAACCCACCACTCTTGGTGTATGTGGCAGGCACCCTACTCTCTGAGCTAGGAGCACTGAGCCTCTACAATCTTGAAACATTAATATTTACTACAAAAGGTTAATTTAAATGTGTGTTAATTTAAAATGGGTTAATATAAGAAGGGTTTTGAGATAAATCTGGGTTTGGCCACTCACTAGTTTTGTGCCATACCTGTTAACTTCTCAGAGCCTCACTTTCCTCATCAATGAAAAGAAGGAAATAGCATTTCACTCCCGGGTTTTGTTTTTTTTTTTGAGACGAAGTCTCACTTTGTAAAGTGATATGGCATCACAGTTCACAGCAATCTCAAACTCTTGGGCTTAAGCGATTCTCTTGCCTCAGCCTCCCAAGTAGCTGGGACTACAGGTGCCTGCCACAATGCCCCTCTTTGTCAGGCTGGTCTTGAACTCTTAAGCTCAAGTGATCCACCCACCTTGGCCTCCCAGAATGCTAAGATTACAGGTGTGAGCCACTGTGCCTAGCCCTACCAGGGTTATTATAAGGGTTGTCAGAAACTAGGCAAATAGTGCCTACATGCTCATGTACCCCATGCAGCTCAATAAATAGAAACTCATGATTTTCTTCTTCTTAGGGCAGTATGGATAGGATCATCTGCCATTGACTGGCCCCTCAGAGAAGATCATGAAGCTACCTCCAGCATGATACTACCACTGTAGAGGTATGTCTGTAGGACCTGGATCAGCCCAGGACCAGTCTTAGCTTAGAGGCCAGAGAAGGAGGAAGAAAAAAAGGGGAATTTCAGTGGCCCCCCCAACATCCAGATGAGCCTTGGGGTAGGCCAGAGTGAATTGTGAGATGTTTGGAGGGCTATTTAAACACAAGGGGGGCTTAAATGCTCAGCATCAAAGTTGCCCCTGTAAAGGTTCAATCCTGAGCCTGAGGTGCCAGCTCAAGACTCCCCATACAGGCCGGGCGTGGTGGCTCACGCCTGTAGTCCCAGCACTGTGGGAGGCCGAGGTGGGTGGATTGCCTGAGCTCAGAGGTTTGAGACCAGTATGAGCAGCAGTGAGCCAGAGTAAGACCCTGTCTCTACTAACATCAAAAACAGCCAGATGTTGTGGTGGGTGTCTGTAATCCCAGCTACTAGGGAGGCAATGAGAAAGAGAATCACCAAAGGAAGAACATTAAAAAAAAAAAAAAAGAAAGAAAGAAAAAGAAAATAAACAACAACAACAAAAACTACAACAAAAAAACAACAATGAACAACCCAGCTGAAATTTAAAAAAAAAAAAAAAAAAAAAAAAAAAAATTGGCTCGGTACCTGTGGCTCAAGCTGCTGAGGCACCAGCCACATACGCCTGAGCTGGAAGGTTCAAATCCAGCCCTGGCCTGCCAAACAACAATGACGGCTGCAACCAAAAAATAGCCGGGCGTTGTGGAAGGCACCTGTAGTCCCAGCTACTTGGGAAGCGGAGGCAGGAGAATCGCTTGATCCCAGGAGTTGGAGGTTGCTGTGAGCTGTGATGCCACAGAACTCTACCCAGGGTAACAGCTTGAGGCTCTGTCTCAAAAAAAAATAAATAAATAAAAAAGACTCCTCATTCATATCTCAGTCTCTCTCAGAATACATGGTCTTTTTTGTTGTTGTTGGAAAGTCTCACCCTGTCACCTGTGTAGAGTGCAGTGACATCATAGCTCACAGCAACCTCAAACTCTCGGGTCAAGTTATCCTCTTGCCTCTCAGCCTTCCACTCCAGGCACCCACCACTATGTTCGACTAGACTACTTTTTCTATTTTTAGTAAAGATGGAGTTTCACTCTTGCTTAGGCTGGTCTCAAACCCCTGAACTCATGCAATATCCACCTCCCTTGGCCTCCCAGAGTGCCAGCCTCTGGGATTATAGGCATGAGCCACTCCACCCCACCTCAGCATACATAGATCTTTCATCTTCCTAGTTCCCCTCACCTTTTCTACCACTTGTTTTTATTTTCTGCCAGTCCTAAATTTGTTGTGGTTGATTCATTCCTGACTTGGAACCAGCTGGAAACCTGTCAGATGTGAAAGGACCTTGGACCCTGTGCCTGTTGGAAACTCATCAATCGTGGTGTACCTAATACGCACAGTGTGATCTCTCTTCCCCAGAACAACTCTATAAGCAAGCTGCTTTTACATTCTCCTATTCCAGGTGAGAAAACTATCATTCTAAGAGATGAAGTACATTGCTCATGGTCACTTGGCTATAAGTAGTTGAAAGTAGGACTTGAACTAAGGACTGTTTGACTCCAGAAACAGCATGCTGTTTAAGGGTCCTGTTTTCTTCTGAAGGCAAGAATTATGCACTGAGCTTGTGGGAGACAGTATGCTGCGAGAGGAGATTGTTTCATCCAGGTTTTAAAGAGGAGCCTAGAGAATCCTGAGAACATAAACAAAATAAAACAAAATAAAAGAGGCAACAGGTTACTTTGAAGTAGTTCTAATAGGTGCCCACTGCTATGACAGTGTTTGGGCACGTGGGCCTTGGAGTCTGACAGATGTGGGTTCAAATGCCACTCTTAACAGCTGCTTCTTTGGGTGACTTTTTGCAAGCCATTTAAATTCTCAAAGCCTCAGTTTCTTCGTCTGTAAAATGGAGATGATAATAGTACTTTGTTGCAAGGATCAAATAATATTATGCATATAAAGCACTTATCCTAACATGTGGAACTCAGTTGATGTTAAAAAAAAAATAGTATTACTTGTAATAAAACCAGATTAAGAGTAAACTCCTGTCAGAAATGTTCTCTATCTTGATTTGGGTGGGGATTATTTGAGTGTGCACATATGTAAAAATGTTAAGTGAACTGTACACTTAAGATCACTGTATTTTTCACATTTTATTGTCTCTTACACTTAGACCAAAAAAACCTCAAAATATAGGAACAAGAAAAAATAAAAGGGACCTCTTGTAAGCCAGTATTGGTAAAGTGAAAGGGTTCAAATAAAAAAAAAGCTTGTAGCTTAAACTATAGGAAAAAATGGACTATGAAGTTTGTCAGGCAGTTAATTAATGAAAAAATTGTGGTAATGCCCCTCACCCCATGATTTCATAATGCTTATGGTATTTGTTAGTTGGTTTTTTTTAGACAGAGTCTTACTTTGTCACCATTGCTAGAGTGCTGTGACCTCATAGCCCATAGCAACCTCAGACTCGGTCTCAGGTGATCCTCTTGCCTCAGCCTCCAAAGTAGCTGGGACTACAGGCACCCGCCACAATGCCCAGCTACTTTTTTTAGAGATAGGGTCCAGCTCTTGCTCAGGCTGGTCTTGAACTCCTAAGCTCAAACAATCCACATGCCTCAGCCGCCCAGAGTGCTAGGATTACAGGCATGAGCCACCGTGCCCCGAATTTGTCATTTTTAAAAACTGTGTAATTTGTTATAACTGATTTATTGTTCTAAATGTTTGCTTTTATACTCTAAAAATGCAAATGTCCCCCTCTTTGGTAGGGACTACCAGTAGGATCCTCTTCTCGACAAGATGAAGCAGTTGACTTGGCAGGCCCAGCCTCTCCTCCCTCTTCAGTCTTCTGAAATCAATGGGTGGTGCAAGTGTAAGATTTTGTGGGAAGGATCCTTCTAGTCTGTCTGATGGGAAGCCTGCTGCAATCAGGCTCAGCCTGTTGCCCTTGCACAGGAGCTCCCACGGCATCATCCTCCCCAGACAGACAAAGAGGCTGAGCAACACAGTGATGTCAGTCCAATCAATTTTCTCTCTTTCTAACAGTTCTCAGCAGTGACCTCGGAAGTGAGGCATCCTTAGGGGAACTTTATAGAATAATAGGGATGAAGGACACTAGGAAGGGGGTGTACCCAGGCTGGGGCACACAGGCTGGGAACCGCCATAAGCAAAACTGGCAGCAATGCTTCCTATTATATCCTGGGGCCATTACCTTGGAGAGATGGAATTGGAAAAGCCTGCCTTTCCATTATGCAAAGAAAGGGCTTTTCAAGTAAATTTCCTTTTAAGTATGAGCTTAGATCAGTGAAGATGGGGCCATAATAGCTTTGATGGTCATCACAGCTATTAAAAATACATTTTTTCCCTGTGCTCAGGCTGCCTTGTCATCTTCATATTGTTCATCCCCAAAGACTATGATTCACTCTTTCCCAAGCTTCTAGGAGGCAAGTTAATGGACATTTATATTTTCAACCTTTTAATTCTTCAATATACATAGTAGATGAAATTTACATGCTTGACACAGACCATGAATGTATCCCGAATATGATAAAAATTAAAAAAGTAATTTCAGGGGTGGAGGTGAGTGGTGGGTGGTAATAAAGCACTCCACTCATTGGTCATTGCCTACAATTCTGGGCTTGCCTCTCTCTTTAGACCATCTTGTGATGTAGGTTCCTGCTTAGGTCCTCAGATATATAGTTCTTTTTTAGCTCAAGGCCCTAAAACTGTTGTCTCTGCTGCTTGGATGCACCTCTCCCACCTTCTATGAGGCTGACTGCCACTTATCCTTTAGGTTTCAGCTTGAACCTAACTTCTTCATAGAAGCCTCTCCTGCTCCATTCCCCTACGGCTAGACCAGGTTAGGATCTTGTATTGTTTGTCTGTGGCTGAGTAATAAACTATCCCAACCAAGAATATGCTCACCGTTCTGTAATTTTGGCTGTATTCAGTCTTACCTGGGCTCACCTCTTTAGCTGCAGTCAGTTGTTGGGTTGAGTGATTGCTGGCTGGTTTTGCAAAGCCTCATTCACATGTCTTGAGCTTCAGCCAGAATAGTAGGAACCACTGGAACATCTGGAATGTCTGGCATAGCTAGGAGGCTTATTTTACCTGGTGGCTTTAGGACAGCAAGAGACCAAAAGTTAAAGCTGCAAAGTCCCTTGTGGCTGAGGCTCAGAATTCACATAACATGACTTTCACTGCATTCTACTAGTTAAAGCAAGTTACAGTGCTAATGCAAATTCAAACCAAGCAGGGATATAGACTCACCTCTTGGTACAAAGTCACATTACAAAAATGCATGTATCCAGAGATGGGAGGACGTATGGTCATCTTTGGCCATAGCCTAACAGAAGCCTCCTGTCATAGGTCCCTAAGCGTTTCCTTCAATACACTCATCATACCCGTTAATAAACAATTCCTTGTATGATCATTTGTTTATTGTCTTTCTCTCCCTCTAGATCAGGCGTCCTCAAACTGCGGCCCGCGGGCCACATGAAGCGGTGTGAATTGTATTTGTTCCCATTTTGTTTTTTTACTTCAAAATAAGATATGTGCAGTGTGCATAGGAATTTGTTCATAGTTTTGTTTTTTTTTTAAACTATAGTCTGGCTCTCCAATGGTCTGAGGGACAGTGAATTGGCCCCCTGTTGAAAAAGTTTGAGGACGCCTGCTCTAGATAAAAATGTCTGAGTGTAGGGATTGACTGTCTCATTCAACAGTCTATTCCCAGAGTTTGACAGACGGGGACTAAGTGGCTAACTAAATATATAGACAACTTCCCCTTCACCCTCCAACAAAGAATTAACCAGCCCAAAATGTAAATAACACTGAAGTTAAGAAATTTTGCTAGGAACTGACTGTTCTTTCATTCCTCACTAGGTTTAGATTTAGTGAGTTCTTCCAGTAATAGATCTCACCCTAGTTTGTTCTCTAGTGTCTGGTCGAACGCAGCTTTGAACAACAGCTTTTCTAATCAGGCCCTTTGAAGAGCGGGGTGGGAGGGAAGGGCTCCATCTGTCGAACATATCTGGAATCACAGCAGGAGAAAGCCAGAGCGTTTTTACAGAAAGGCCTTCAGGTGTGGCCAGCCTAGTCCCTCCAAGAGCAGTAGAACATTCAAGGGGGCAAACAGGATCGGATAAAGTTGTTACCAAACCTGTCATGTGCGAGAAGCTTGGTAGTTGTATTTAGCAGCTTTAAATGCTTTCTGTCTTATCCTCTTTTTTTTTTTTTTTTTTGAGACAGAGTCTCACTATGTTGCTCTTGGTAGAGTGCTATGGTGTCACAGCTCACAGCAACCTCCAGCTCTTGGGCTTAAGCGATTCTCTTGCCTCAGCCTCCCAAGTAGCTGGGACTAGAGGCGTCTGCCACAACTCCCAGCTATTTTTTTGTTGTAGTTGTGATTGTTATTTGGCAGGCCTGGGCTGGATTTGAACCCTCCAGCTCCAGTGTAGGTGGCGGGGGCCCAAGCTGCTGAGCTACAGGTGCAGAGCCCTTTCTTATTGTTTTTTAAACTTTTTTAAATTTGTGAAACATGATACATTCATGTCATAGGCAGTATATAAGTATGCTTATACATAGCATACAATGAACAAGTACAGTTCAAAGAATATTAAAAGAGGGCAGTGCCTCTGGTTCAGTGGGCAGGGCGCCAGCCCCATATAGCAAGGGTGGCGGGTTTGAACCTGACCTGGCCAAAATGCAAAAAAAAATGGCCGAGCATTGTGGCAGGCATCTGTAGTCCCAACTACTTGGGAGGCTGAGGCAAGAGAATCACCTAAGCCCAGGAGTTGGAGGTTGCTGTGAGCTGTGACGGTACAGCACTCTATTGTGGGCGATAAAATGAGACCCTATCTCAAAAAAAAAAAAAAATTATTAAAAGAAACACCATTGGGCCAGGTGCAGTGGCGCACACCTGTAATCCCAGCACTCTGGGAGGCAGAGGCGGGCAGATCACTTGAGCTCAGGAGTTTGAGATCAGCCTGAGCAAAAGTGAGACCACCTCTACAAAAGTAGCTGGGCATTGTGGTGGGTGCCTGTAGTCTTGGTTATTTGGGAGGCTGAAGCAAGAGGATCACTTGAGCCCAAGAGTTTTAGGTTGCTGTAAGCTATGATGCCACAAAATAAAACTGTCTCAAAAAAAGAAGCAACCTCCACCCAGAAACATGATGACCCACTAGTTAAATACAGAATATAATCAGTTCTTAATCTTTATTTACTTTTTTTTTGAGACAGTCTCACTTGGTTACCCTCGGTAGAGTGCTGTGGCATCTTAGCTCACAGCAACCTCAAATTCTTGGGTTCAAGTGATCCTCTTGTTTAAGCCTCCCAGGTAGCTGGGACTACAGGCTCCTGCCACGATGCCCAACTATTTCTTAGCAACAGGGGTCTCACTGTGGCTCAGGCTGGTCTCAAACCCGTGAGCTCAGGGGATCCACCTGCCTCATCCTCCCAGTGCTGGGATTACAGGCATGACTAATGGCTTCCCGCGGCAATTGAGATTTCTTTTTCTTTCTTTCTTTCTTTCTTTCTTTCTTTCTTTCTTTCTTTCTTTCTTTCTTTCTTTTTTTTTTTTTTGAGACAGAGCCTTAAGCTGTCACACTAGGTAAAGTACTGTCACCCTAGGTAAGTACTGTCACCCTAGGTAAAGTACTGTGGCATCACAGCTCACAGCAACTTCCAACTCAAGCAATTCTCCTGCCTTCACCTCCCAAGTAGCTGGTACTACAGGCGCCTGCCACATGCCCACTATTTTTTTTTTTATTATTATTATAGATAAAAATATGCACCATAGATGTGGCCCAACCCATCACCCTGCCCACTATTTTTTGGTTTCAGCTGTCATTGTCGTTTGGTGGGCCAGGCTGGATTCGAACCTGCCAGCTCAGGTGTATGTAGCTGGCGGCTTAGCTGCTTGAGCCACAGGCGCGGAGCCAGCAATTGAGATTTCTGATAAGAACTGAAACATTAATCTGGACATTTAAGCAGGTAACTTGCATACAGATAGCTGAGCTGGGTGGTCAATTCTTGCTTTTTCAGTGGATACTATGTGCAGCACAACATATCTACACAGGGCAATTATTTTAATAAACAGGTCATAACTAAGGCACATTCTCAACACAATGGACCCTAACTGCCTACTCTACAAAAACAGAATGAACTTGCGGGAAACCCAGTTAGATGGCAAAAAGACAGAAAGCGCATGAAGAGGCCAACACTGCCCAAAAACTTAACAGCAGAACAGAGAAAGGTCAAGAAAATTAAAAAGCTTAAAGAAGACATTTCACGGGGGTACACGTAACTGTATATAGAGTTCAAAGTTTGAGCAACCCAGCCAAGAAGTTCAAGATTGAGGCCCATGCTGGGCAACTGTACCTGACAGGGGTGGTGGTACTGCATAAGGATGTCAAGGTGGTAGTCGTGGAAGGGGGCACCAACACCCAGAAGAAATATAAGCGTTTTATGCTGCATCAGACAAAGTGGGATGAACAGACATCTAACATGAAGGGAGATGATGATGAGGAGTCTGATGAGGAATCTGTGACGAAAACCAACAAATGTGTACTAGTCTGGGAGGGTACAGCCAAAGACCGTAGCTTTGGAGAGATGAAGTTCAAACAGTGCCCTACAGAGAACATGGCTTGTGAGCATTTCAAAAAGCCTGGGGCTGAACAATACTGGGACTTTGCACTGAGTGAATCTGTGTTAGAGTCCACTGACTGAGATTACTGCAAGCCCTTCCTCTCCTTCCTTGCCTTTGTGTCTTCAGTCCTCTCCCTTATTCTACTTCCTAGCCTACCCCATTTGTGTGTGTGATCTCAGAACTGTGCCAAGCAGACATTGGGACAAAGGGAGAATCCAGGCATCCTCAAACTTTTTAAACAGGGGGCCAGTTCACCGTCCCTTAGACGGTTGGAGGGCCGGACTATAGTTTAAAAAAAAAAAAAACAACAACTATGAACAAATTCCTATGCACACTGCACATATCTTATTTTGAAGTAAAAAAACAAAATGGGAACAAATACAATCACACCACCTCATGTGGCCCGCGGGCCGTATTTTGAGGACCCCTGTGTCCCTTCCCCAGTTAGCCATGTGTTGCCTTTATGTGAATATGATTAAAGAGTTACTTAAAAAAAAAAAAAAAGCGAGGGTGAGGTGGGGGCTGGCACGGTGGTTCACATGTGTAATCCCAGCACTTGGGAGGCCAAGGCAAGTGAATTGCTTGAGCTCACAGTTTCAAGACCAACCTGAGCTCAGAGTGAGACCCCATCTCTTAAAAATAGCTGGGCGTTGTGGTGGGCACCTGTAATCCCAGCTACTTGGGAGGCTGACGCAATAGGATTGCTTGAACCGAACAGTTTGAGGCTGCTGTGAGCTAAGATGTCACAGCACTCTATTGAGGGTGACCAAGTAAGACTCTGTCTCAAAAAAAAAAAAAAAAAAAAAAAAAAAGGTACAGGGTGGCGCCTGTGGCTCAAAGGAGTAGTGTGCTGGCCCCATATGCCCGAGGTGGCAGGTTCAAACCCAGCCCTGGCCAAAAACTGGAGGAAAAAAAAAAAAAAAAAGGTACAATATTATCATCATTTGAAAAAGGACATAATGTCTATTTCACAGGATTCAATAACATAACATTTGCAAATGATTTGTAAATGGTAAAATGGACAAATAAGTATTAATTTTTTCCTCCAAGACCATACGTTTATTGCATCTGAGCAGAAACGGGCTGTGTGCACCTCCCCTGAGGTTTAATATTAATATTAATATTAATATTAATATTAATTTTTTAACATTATGAAAATGTAGTGGGAGAATATGGGTTTTACTTGTTATTTATTTATTTATTTATTGTTAGAGTGTCACTCTGTCACCTTCAATAGAGTGCTGCAGCATCATAGTTCACAGCAACCTCAAATTCTTGGGCTTGAACGATCCTTTTGCCTCAGTCTCCCAAGTAGGTGGGCCCACAGGCACCTACCACTATGCCCAACTAGTTTTTCTATTTTTAGTAGAGATGGGGTCTTGTTCTTTCTCAGGCTGGTTTCAAACTCCTGAGCTCAAACAATCCACCTGCCTGGGCCTCCCAGGCCTGTTAGGATTACACGCCTGAGCCACTGCACTGGCCTATTTTTTTTTTTTTTTATTAACATTAGATCATAGCTGTGTACATTAATGCGATCATGGGGAACCGTACATTGGTTTTATAAACAGTTTGACACATTTTCATCACACTGGTTAATATAACTTTCCTGGCATTTTCTTAGTTATTGTGTTAAGACAATTATATTCTACATTTACTAAGTTTCACATGTACCCTTGTCAGTTGCACCACCGGTGTAATCCTATTTATTTGTTTTTTGAGACAGAGTCTCCATCTGTTGCCTAGGCTAGAGTGCCCTGGTGTCAGCCTAGCTCACAGCAACATCAAACTCCTAGATTCAGGAGATCCTCCTGTCTCAGCCTCCTGAATAGCTGGGACTACAGGTGGCCACCAGAATGCCTGGCTAATATTTTGTATTTTCAATAGAGATGGGGTCTCACTCTTACTCAGGCTAGTCTTGAATTCCTGAGCTTAAATGATCCACTGGCCTTGGCCTCCCGGAGTGCTAGGATTATAGGCATGAGCCAATGCGCTCCACCAGAATATGAGCTTTAGTTGGACAGAATTTGAGGTCACCTCAGGTTGCCCATCTCAGTCTGCTTTCTACTCTGTAAAATGAGGAAAAATGATACCTGCCTTGTACATCTGTCAAGATTAGTAATTAGGTATGTAAAGATCCTAGCAGGGAGTTAGGGTTCAATATTAGTTCATATATTAATCTGTCACAGGATTATAATTTTTTAAAAAAGGAATAGTCTTATATGGGTGTTGTGGTATGCCTGCAGTCCTAGATACTTGGGAGGCTAAGGCAGGAGGATACCTAAAGCCTAGGAGTTTGCGTCTAGCCTGGGCAAAATAGTGAGACCCTATTTGTGAAGAGAAAAAAAAACTGCATAAAGAGGCTCGGGACCCATACCACAGTGGTTACAGTGCCAGCCACATGCACTGAGGGTAGCGGATTTGAACTCGGCCCAGCTAAACAACAATGACAACTGCAACAAAAAAAATAGCTGGGCGTTGTGGTGGGCGCACTTGGGAGGCTGAGGCAAGAGAATCACTTAACCCAAGAGTTTGAGATTGCTGTGAGCTGTGATGCCACAGCACTCTACCAAGGGCGACATAGTGAGACTCTGTCACAAACAAACAAACAAACAAAAACCTCCATAAAGAAATGGAAAGCTGGCCAGGCTCGGTGGCTCACGTTTATAATCCCAGCACTCAGGGATTACAGGCAGATTACCTAAGCTCACAAATTCGAGACCAGCCTGAGCAAGAGCAAGACCCTATCTCCAAAAAATAGCTGGGCATTGTGGGGGCATGTAGTCCCAGCTACTAGGGAGGCTGAGACCAAAGAATCTCTTGAGCCTAAGAGTCTGAGGTTGCTATGAGCTATGACACCAGGGCTATGGCACTCTACTGAGGGTGACAAAGTGAGACTCTGTCTCAAAAAAAAAAAAAAGAGAGAGAGAGAGAGAAACACCATTAAGTTCAAGTAGGGGGGAAGGGGAAAAAAGACGAAGGGGCTGGCTTGGTAAGCTCCCACCTAACCGATACAATATAGAGATATATGGCACACCTCCTGGTTGAAGAACTCAACTACAACTTGGACGCTACCTAACAAATGCAAACAATGTAACCCAATCATATGCACCTTTATATTAATCCAACATAAAGATAATTAATTAAAAAAATTGGAAAGTGGCTTGGCACCCGTAGCACAGTGGTTATGGAGTCAGCCACATACAATGAGGCTGGCGGGTTCCAGCCCAGCCCAGGCCAACTAAACAACAATAATAACTGCAACAAAAAATAGCCAGGCGTTGTGCTGGGCACCTGGGTCCCAGCTACTTGGGAGGCTGAGGCAAGAGAATCGCTTAAGCCCTAGAGTTTGAGGTTGCGGTGAGCTCTGACACCTCAGCACTCTACTGAGGGCAACATAGTGAGACACTGACTCAAAAAAAAATTTGTTTGGAAAGTTACAAAGTCCATGAGAAAACTGGGGGTTGGAAGGCCCAGGCACAGTGGCTCACGCCTGTAATCCTGCATTCTGGGAGGCTGAGGTGGGTAGATTGCTTGATCTCATGGGTTCAAGACCAGCCTGAGCTAGAGTGAGACCCTATCTCTACTAAAAATAGAAAAAAAAACTGAGACAAGAGGATCATTGGAGCCCAAGAGTTGGAGGTTGCTGTGAGCTATGATGATGCCATGGCACTCTACACAAGGCGACAGCTTGAGACTCTGTCTTAGAAAAACAAACAAAAAACCCCCAAAATACTGGGGCTTGGGGGATGGCAGTGATGGTGGTATTAGAGGAATAATGCTATATGACATCATATAAAGAAAAACAATACAAACTAATGACACTATCTGACAACTATGCTTTTAAAAATTATTTTAAAAGTGACAATTTGGGCGGTGCCTGTGGCTCAGTGAGTAGGGCACCAACCCCATATACTGAGGGTGGCGGGCTTGAACCCGGCCCCAGCCAAACTGCAACAATAAAAAAAGAAAAGAAAAGAAAAAGAAGTGACAATTATATAGAATTTAACTTTTCTTTTCTTTTCTTTTTTTTTTTTTAGACAGAGCCTTAAGCTGTCGCCCTGGGTAGAGTGCTGTAGCTTCACAGCTCACAGCAACCTCCAACCTCTTGGGCTTAAGCGATTCTCCTGCCTCAGCCTCCCAAGTAGCTGGGACTACAGGCGCCTGCCACAACACTGGCTATTTTTTGGTTGGAGCCATCATTGTTGTTTGGCCGGCCTGGGCTGGATTCGAACCAGCAGCTCAGGTGTATGTGGCTGGCGCCTTAGCCACTTGAGCCACAGGCGCCAAGCCAGAATTTAACTTTTCATTTTTGAAACAAAAGACTGGCTACACCTTAAATGTGTTGTTTGTAGAGAAATGCTTGCTAAAAGCATCTTAGAATCATCTCTATTTTTTGTTATTTATAAAAACATAAAATTAAATGCAATTATAAAAATAAGGAAGTTGATTTTTAAAAAAAATGAACTCTATTTTTTTTTTTTTTTTTGAGACAGAGTTTCACTACGTCGCCCTCAGTACAGTGCCATGGTGTCACAGCTCACAGCAACCTTAAACTCTTGGGCTTAAGAGATTCTCTTGCCTCAGCCTCCCCAGTAGCTGGGGACTACAGGTGCCTGCCACAATGCCTAGCTATTTTTTTTTTTTTTGTAGTTGCAGTTTAGCTGGCCTGGACCAGGTTTGAACACGCAACCCTGGGTGTATGTGGCTGGCGCTGTAACCACTGTGCTACAGGTGCCTAGCTGTAAAGGATGAACTCTAAACAATAGGTCATAAAAGTATTTAACTACCCATGATGCCAAAAAGTTATATTTCATGCTATATGTTGGTATTTATTCAAAATATATTCAGGGTTTAACAGAATACTTATATAAAAGAATGCATCCCCAGTGGAATGGGGTGTGTCCTGAGAGCGCTGGTCCTCCTGGTATTGCCATTGCTGCTAGGACCACAGCAGCAGCACTGACAGTAAACCCCACTGTCTGTGCCCCACTATGTCCTATGGCTGGGTGTTCACCTTCTCACTAATGTCATCATCTGCCTGCCCTGGCATTGGGATTTATACCAGCATAGAGCTCAAAGACCAGCTCGAGCCAGACAGTGGCTCACACCTGTAATCCCAGCACTCTGGGAGGCTGAGGCAGGAAAAGCACCTGCCCAGGAGTTTGGGACCATCCTAACTAACACAGAGAGAGCCCTGTCTTTACTTAAAATAGAAAAATTAGCAAGTGTGGTGGCACATGCCTATAGTCCCAGCTATTCAGGAGGCTGAAGCAAGAGGATTGCTTGAGCCCAGGAGTTTGAGGTTGGAGTGAGTTATGATCACAACGCTGCACTAAAAAAAGCTCAGTGGAAGGGTAACATTTTGTTCAGCAGACTTGTCTGGAAGAAGTAACTCACTTAAATTCATTCTCATCCATGAACAATTACATATTTCTGAATAGTGGTTGGTCTGTTCAGTCCTTTGCCATTTTTGCATCTTATATGCAAGGGGGATTAAAATAGTTACTGACTCAGTTACAGCCCCCTGCTTTGGAGGTGGGAGAAACATAATGGAGTCTCTCAGCATCTGTCAGTTAAATTAACAGTTCCCTGTTTCTATTTCAGTGTTTATCCATGTGTATTCACACTGAATCATGTCTGATTGAACCTGACACTGTATAATGATTATTTCTTGAATTTTTCCTGTCTCTTGGCAGACCTTTTTATTTTGCCACCAAAACTTAAAAGAGGAAGAACTTGCTATGCATAAAACCATAGTAGAGCAGTCTTTGTGGTTGTGTAGGAGTTGTATGAACTCTAATTTCTAGAATAAGAAGTATCCCCTGCCATGGGCTTACCTTTCTGAATGCTGGAGGTCAACTGTGAGTGCCCTGCTCATCTCCACCCCTGTGACTGAGATGTGGTATAGCTAATTCAGCCCCAGGAGTTGATGCTGAAAGATCCTCAAAGCCTGCACGCTGGAAGTGCCATCTGGCCAGAATCGGGTGTCTAGATTCACTGTTCTTCACTCATTCATTCATGAAAGCTTTAGGACTACATCTAGGCACTATTCTAGGTATTAGGAGTGCAGCAGTAAACACAAGTAAATCAGATATTACTACAAGTAAAAAAGAGTCTTCAGCAGAAGAGGGTGGAGCAAAGAGGTTCAGGATGAAATCTGGCAAAAACGTGTCCAGCACACTTGTGTAAAAGCTGCCAATCCAGCCAGGCGAGGTGGCATGCCTGTAATCCCAGTACTCTGGGAGGCCGAGGTGGGTGGATTGCCTGAGCTCACAGGTTCAAGACCAGCCTGAGGCAGAGTGAGACCTCATCTCTAAAAATAGCCAGGCATTTTGGCAGGTGCCTGTGGTCCCAGCTACTTGGGAGGCTGAGACAAGAGAATCACTTGAGCCTAAGAGTTTGAGGTTGCTATAAACTGTGATGCCACAGCACTCTACCAAGTGAAACTCTGTGTGTCAAAAAAAAATAATAATAATAAAGCTGCAGATCCAGGGACCTGCTCCTGTGGGCAAGCTAACCACATCAGGTCATTATAAGGGTCTTTAATGACCCTAATTTGGCCCCCTTCTCTTAAGCTTGGGTTCTAAAGGGTGCCATGAGCAGAGGACACCAGCTCACAGTCACTAGGAACAGATACTTCCATCCTCGCCCCACTTCCAGCCTACTTGTAGTGTTAATGTGTGAACATTTAAACACAAGATATTTGTTATCTAGCACTCTGGGAGGCTGACACAGATAGATTGCTTGAGCTCAGCTGTTCAGACCAGCCTGAGCAAGAGTGAGACCCTATCTCTATTACAAATAGAAAAACTAGTCACACATTGTGGTGGGTGCCTGTAGTCAAGCTTCTCTGTAGCATCCAGTGCTCTAGGCTCTCCTGCATGAATGGAGCTTACTGGTCAGGGTCATTTAGTTAAGAGCCTGTGTTCTAATCCCAACTCTTCCCCTTAACTACTTGGTGATATTGAATGAATAAGTTTACTTTGCCTTACTTAGCTCATTTATATAAGATAGGAATCCTATGTAGCGGTGCCTAACTCATAAGGTTATTATGAGGTTTAAACATGATTATGCACGTAATCAATACCTGGCACAGAGTATACATTACAAAGTCTTATGATTAAGTTTGCGAACCTGTCACCATGTGCTTGCATTGGCAGCACTGTACTAACAACTTGGCAAGATTTTGTAAACTTGGTATATCAGTGTCTCAGAGCCGAGTTCATGTTGACCTGTGGAAGTGTCTTTTTTTTAAATTAATTAATTAATTTAATTTAATTTAATTTAATTTTTTTATTGTGGAGAAGGGGCAGGGAAAGAAGGCGGGGGAAGAGGTGCGTGACAGGGACAGGCCAGTGGCATGGTACCACATTGGCTGTATCTAGGTAGAGGCAGTTTCAGGCCGGGCCTTGCTGAGTCGTTGCTACGTGGAAGTAGCTCGATGGATCTACTTCTCGTTAGGCCCGGGAAGTTGCACTAGGCCTCAGGCACATGGCAGGGCCCAACAATTCCCTCTTTTGTTTTTTGTATGGCGGAAAAACATAGCCCCTGTCTTAGACCTGTGGAAGTGTCTTGCTGAGTGGTGTTCAGTTATTGTTGCATGTTTTTGTGTGTTATCATGAGAATATTGGAGCTTGAATTTGACCAGTGAACAAACATTAAAGTTCCTGTTAACCTTGAAAAAAAATATATTCAGTGTTTATATGTGGGTAGATATATAATGCAATTTTTGTTACAGAAAGATTTATTTTTTCCAGAATATGTTCACATAACAAAAGACCCCACAATGCTTTGAGGGGCAAACCACAGTGGAGGGCAGGCAGGGGCTTCCAGGGGACCCCAAGGCTCCAGTACCTGCCACCAGCTTCTAGCCACGACAGCGAGCTGATACACAGCCTCTTGGCCTGAGGCAGGGGGACCTCTCCACAGGGAGTTGGCCAGGGGCAATAGCAGAGGACCCAGAATACCTCAAGGCATGGATCTGCAGCAAGATGGGTTCTCTATCTTGGCTACCTTGCCCCCATCCCAGGCACTGCAGCTGCCTTTGGGCACCAATGGAGTTTGGCACAAGCAGCCAATGATATGATGTAATTTCTGTTTGCTAACAAATCATGCTTTTTTTCTTTTTTCTTTTCCCTTTTCATTATTATTGGTATTATTATTATTATTATTTTTTTTTTTGAGACAGAGCCTCAAGCTGTCGCCCTGGGTAGAGTGCCATGGCATCACAGCTCACAGCAACCTCCAACTCCTGGGCTTAAGCGATTCTCCTGCCTCTGCCTCCCAAGTAGCTGGGACTACAGGTGCCCACCACAATGCCTGGCTATTTTTTGATTGCAGCCATCATTGTTTTTGGCAGGCCCAGGCTTGATTGGAACCCACCAGCTCAGGTGTATGTGGCTGGTGCCTTAGCTGCCTGAGCCACTGGGACCGAGCCTTCCTTATTATTATTATTATTATTTTGTTGTTGTTGTTGAGGCAGAGTCTCACTTGGTCACCCTTGGTAGAATGCCATGGCGTCTTAGCTCACAGCAAACTCAAACGCTTGGGTTAAAGTGATCCTATTGCCTCTGTCTCCCAAGTAGCTGGGACTACAGACCTGCCACAATGCCTGGCTATTTTTTCAAGTCGTCATGGCGGGGTATTGGGAAAAGTTTTAAATTAGCAATAATCGCACCTCGGATAAACCTCATTGGCTACGATACTGCCACTGCGCAAAGCTGTCTGGCTATTTTTTAGAGACAGGATCTCTCTATGGCTCAGGCTGGTCTGGAACATGTGGGCTCAGGCAATCTAACCACCTCTGCCTCCCAAGTGCTGGGATTACCCGCATGAGCCACTGCACTGGCCTTTATTTATTTATTTATTTTTTTGAGATAGAATCTCACTATGTCACCCTTAGTAGAGTGCTGTGGCGTCAGAGCTCACAGCAACCTGAAACTCTTGGACTTAAGCAATTCTCTTGCCTCAGCCTCCCTAGTATCTGGGACTACAGGCGCCCACCACAATGCCTTACTATTTTTTGTTGCAGATGTTTTAGCTGTTGTTTAGATGGCCCAGGCTGGGTTCGAACCTGGCTGGTGCTGTAGCCACTGTGCTATGGGGACCGAACCCTTTTTTTTAATTAAAAATTTTGGGCAGCACCTGTGGCTCAGTGGGTAGGGCACCAGTCCCATATACCAAAGGTGGCAGGTTTGAACCCAGCCCCAGCCAAACTGCAACAACAAAATACTTGGGCATTGTGGTGGGTGCCTGTAGTCCCAGCTACTTGGAAGGCTGAGGCAAGAGAATTACTTGAGCCCAAGAGTTTGAGGTTTCTGTGAGCTGTAACACCAGGACACTCTTCTAAGGACGACATAGTGAGACTCTATCTAAAAATAAATAAATTAATTAAATTAAATTAAAAAATTTTTAGATTGTCGGGCATTGTGGCGGGCGCCTACTGTGACACCATGGTATTCTACCCAGGGCAACATAGTGAGACTCTGTCTCAGTAAAAAATAAAGTTTTTGAGACAGAGTCTCATTTTGTCGCCCTCAGTAGAGTGCTGTGGCGTCACAGCTCACAGCAACCTCCAGCTCTTGGGCTAGGATGATTATCTTGCCTTAGCCTCCCAAGTAGCTGGGACTACAGGCACCCACCACAACACCCAGCTATTTTTGTTGCAGTTGCCACTGCTGTTTTAGCTGGCTGGGGCTGGGTTTGAACCCGTCACTCTCGGTATACGGGGCCGGTGCCCTACCCATTGAGCCACAGACGCCATTCAATAATATAAAATTTAAAAATTTTTTGTTTTTCAAGATAGACTCTCACTTTGTCACCCTGGCTAGAGTGCAATAGCATCATCATAGCTTACTGCAACTTCAAACTCTTGTGTTGCTGGACCAAGGAGTCTGCCTGACTGTCACCCCAGTCAGTTAATGGAGAAGCAGATGAGACATCAACAGTTTTACTTTTGTTTATAGAAAAGCCAGTGATTCGGGAGAGCAGTGGGGGTATCTTCCCAAAGAAGTGCTTTGCCCCCTCTTTCCCTTCTATTCTCACAGTAAATATCAGCAATGTTATTACTCATCACAGTCTGTGTCAAACAGGTTCCCCCTTATAGGTTACAAAGTTACACATTATCTTCCTATCTTAAAGTGGTTATGTCTTCAAAATATTTTTATTCTAGACTAAATTTATAGTTAGTCAACATTCACAGAGTACCTTGGGTCCTTGACAGGTACCATAGAGTCCAGATCCCCAACTTATCTGACAGTAGGCCTTGGAAGTGAATAAACAACCTCCAGAAGTCAGCAAGTAGACTCATCTGACTTTATTAGGACCTGACCAGCAGTGCCCTGAATGAAATGGCTGTTCAAGTGAACAATGGCTGGTAACACCTGGGCTCAAGCAATCTTCCTGCCTCAGCTTCCCAAGTGGCTGAGACTACTGGTGTGTATCACCACATCTGGCTAATTTTTCTATTTTTTGTGGAGAGTGGGTCTTATTCTTGCTTAGGCTGGTCTCAAACTCCAGACCTCGAGCAATCTGCCCACCTCAGCTCCCAAAGTTCTGGGATTACGGACATGAAGTATGGTATGTGCCTTTTCTTAAATAATAAATATAAAACAAATATAAAGAGGTGGGATGCAGTGGCTCATGCCTGTAATCTCAGTACTTGGGAGGCTGAGGCGGGTGGATTGTCTGAGCTCACGAGTTTGAGACCAACCTGAACAAAATCGAGACCCCCCCATCTTTAAAAATAGCCGGGTGCTGTGGCGGGTGCCTGTAGTCCCAGCTACCTGGGAGGCTGAGGCAAGAGAATCACTTGAACCCAAGAGTTTGAGGTTACTGTGAGCTCAGATGCCAGGGAAGTTTATCAAGGGTGACCAAGTGAGATTCTGTCTAAGAAAGAAAGAAAAGAAAGAAAGAATGAAGGAAGGAAGGAAGGAAAGAAAGAAAGAAAAGAAAGAAAGAAGGAAACAGGCTCAGCACCTGTAACTCAGCAGCTAGGACGCCAGCCACATACACCAGAATTGGCAGGTTCGAACTCAGCCTGGGCTTGCCAAACAACAATGACAACTACAACCAAAAAATAGGGTGACATAGTAAGACTCTGTCTCAAAAAAAAAAAAAACAAAAAAAAGAAAAGAAAAGATAGCAGGACATTGTGGCCGGCACCTGTAGTCCCAGCAATTCGGAAGGCTAAAGCAAGAGAATTGCCCTAGCCTAGTTGCTGTGACCCCACAGCACTCTACCGAGGGTGACAAAGTGACACTCTGTCTCTAAACAAAAGGAAAAAAAATATAAAACATGCATCGTTTGTGAGACAAAAATGTTCAATTTTGCCTTCATATACTATATATGATTTATATTATAATGCAATTAAGTTAACTTTATAAAACAGCCTTTAACAAAACATTTATCTAAAGAAACATCAGCTCGGCGCCTGTGGTTCAAGTGGCTAAGGCACCAGCCACATACACCTGAGCTGGCGGGTTTGAATCCAACTCAGGGCCGCCAAACAACAGTGATGGCTGTAACCAAAAAATAGCCAGGCGTTGTGGTGGGCACCTGTGGTCCCAGCTACTTGGGAGGTGGAGGCAGGAGAGTCCCTTGAGCCCAGGAGTTAGAGGTTGCTGTGAGCTGTGATGCCACATCACTCTACCCAGGGGGACAGCTTGAGGCTCTGTCTCAAAAAAAAAAAAAAAGAAACATGCTTACTTAAAATCACTACTATATATATGACATCCAAAGAATGACCAAAGTTTTTAAGAGAGTTGATAAGGTAGTATATCACTATGGAAAGGCTCTTGGATTAAAAGCAAAAAGGTTGAAAATGTTCACATGTTGAAGAACAATGGGCTCGGCCGCACCTGTAGCTCAGTGGGTAGGGCGCTGGCTGCATACACCAAGGCTGGCAGGTTCAGGCCGGCCTGGGCCAGCTAGAGCGACAATGACAATCGCAGCAAAAAAATGGCCGAGTGTGTGGTGGGCGCCTGTGGTCCCAGCTACTTGGGAGGGTGAAGCAAGAGAATCGCTTAAGCCCAGGAGGTTGAGATTGCTGTGAGCTGGGATGCCACTGCATTTTATCCAGAGCAACAGTTTGAAACTCTGTCTCAAAAAGAAAAAAGGTTATAACCCTGACTCAAGTATTACAAAAGCTATTTATGTAACTAAAACATTGGTACCTCCTTAATATTTTAATATTTTGAAATTAAAGAAGATATGGGATGGTAAAAAAAAAAAAAAAAAAAAAAAAAAAAAAAAAAAAAAAGAAGAAAGAAAGAAAGAAAAAGAAAAAAGGAAAGAAGAACACTGGGTTTGGCCAGTGCAGTGGCTCACACCAAGGCAGGTGGATTGCCTGAACTTGCTAGTTGAACAGCCTGAGCCAAAGGGAATCTCCATCTCTAAAAATAGCTGGGCGTTGTAACTGGGACCACAGGTGCCCACCACAATGCCTGTGGTCCCAGCTACTCTGCAGGCTGAGACAAGAGAATTGCTTGAGCCCAAGAGTTTGAGGTTGCTGTAAGCTGTGAAGCCACTGAGAGAGGATACTCGAGAAAGGTGAGGATACTCGAGAAAGGTGAGGTCTAGGAGAACATGTCTTCTCAAGAAGACCCCACAAGGATACACCTGCAGGGTCCTCTCCATGGTGACTCAGCTCTTCAGAATTTGTAAACTTAACTTGGAAATTTCCACTTCTGTGAAATCCTGTAGTTCTTTGGGGGCTGGAATAGCATCTCCCACTTGATTCAAACTGGTCAATGAGAAAGGTACCCGTTGGCTGGAACTTCTGGATTGGAGAAAAAAAAGGGAAAGACCAAGCCAGTCGGGGAGTGTGAACATTTGGAATTCTTCTATGCTGTAAGCTCCTAGCCTGTGAATAAAGCCCTTCCTCTTATAAACATGATGTTTGGGTACTCTTTCTTTCCCTTGGGCCTCCTCTCCCTGCAACACCACAACACTCTAACAAGGGCAACAAAGTGAGACTTTGTCTCAAAAAAAAAAAAAAAAAAAAAAGAAAAAAAACCACTGGGCTGCTTTGGAGTCAGATCTGAATTATAATCTAGACTCTCTTCTTGAAGCGTGATGGAATTTCTCTGAGCTTCCGTTTTCCTATCCATAATATTGGGATGATACAAATATCATATGCTGTTGTTAGGGTTAAACCAGATTTCCCCCATCCCAATTTTTTAGGTATGGAGTCTCCCTAGGTTGCCCAGGGTGGTGCTGAACTCCTAGGATCCTCCTAAATCAGATTATACTTGTGAAGATTAAACAGTGCAGAAGCTGTAACAGGGTAAATCCTCAATATACTAAGAAAGAGGATCGATAAAGAGGAAAAAGATTTGGTTCAGTGCTGGTAGCTCAGTGAGTAGGGCGCTGGCCACATACATCAAGGCTTGCCGGTTTGAGCCTGCTGGGCCTACTAAACGACGAAGACAACTGCAACAACAACAGAAAAATAGGCGGACGTTGTGGCGGGCGCCTGTAACCCCAGCTACTTGGGAGGCTGAGGCAAGAGAATCGCTTAAGCCCAAGAGTTTGAGGTTGCTGTGAGTTGTGACACCATAGAACTCTCCTGAGGGCGACATAGTGAGACTCTGTCTCAAAAAAAAAAAGAGAGGAAGAGGATTTTCCCACATGGAGAGATACATCCTCCCAGTTTGTAAGGGTAAAAAAAAATGGGAAGGATTTTTGCATCCTTTCTAGTGCACACACAGTGCTTTCTCATGCCTTAGCACAGAATCCGCCTAGAAATTGCACCTAATTCTTTATTTACTTCCTATTTTTCGTCCAATCACATAACCCCTACGCTGAAGGGCACGCTTCCTTCCGTAACCGGTCTTGCCTCTACTCCCACCCCCCGCTTCCTGGTTTATCTTTCTCAGTCACTCATTCCTTCCCGCCCCGCCCAGAGGTCGTGGCTCCTCCCTCTCCTTTTTTGGTTCTAACTTTCCCGCCTCAGTACCTCTTGGCCAATCACGGATGCAATTGTCTCTTTTTCCCCGCCTCTTCGTGATGTTACCGGAAGTGAGATTTTGGATTGGCTTTTTTTTTTTTTTAATCAAGAGACGACCAATGACAGGTAGCCTTTTTTTTTGGTGCAGCCGGGCAGCCTCTATTATCTTCGGTGATTGGCTAGAGTGTCACAAGTCAGGAAAATGGCTGCGAGTACCTCTGCAGTCCCCGTGGCTGTGACGGCGCCAGTGGTGCCTGTGCTGTCCACGAACGGCGATTTCTCGGATTTGCGAGAGATCAAAAAGCAGCTACTACTTATTGCGGGCCTTACCCGGGAGCGGGGTCTACTGCACAGTAGCAAATGGTGAGATGTCAGGGTCAGAAGGGACGGGGCCTGGATCCTTGGCCTTGGGGGCTGTGGAGCTGATGAGTTTGTGTGGGTGTTTCAGGTCCGCGGAGTTGGCCTTCTCTCTCCCGGCCTTGCCCCTGGCGGAGCTGCAGCCGCCGCCGCCTGTTACTGAGGTAAGGACGTGTTAACAGTGTGCTTTCCATCTGTAGAGGTTGTGCCTCAAGAAGTACTGAGTGTCCTGTCAACTGGAGGGGCGCAAATGTTTAGCAGAAATATTTGCAGAGGGAACTCAAGCATTTAAAGAGCTCGGTGTTAGGGTGGCGCCTGTGGCTCAGTGAGTAGGGCGCCGGCCCATATACCGAGGGTGGCGGGTTCAAACCCGGCTCCAGCCAAACTGCAACAAAAAATAGCTGGGCGTTGTGGCGGGCTCTCCTCGGGAGACTGAGGCAGGAGAATCGCTTAAGCCCAGGAGTTGGAGGTTGCTGTGAGCGGTGATGCTACGGCACTCTACCCAGGGCCACAAAGTGAGACTCTGTCTCTACAAAAAAAAAAAAAAAAGAGCTTGGTGTTCTAAAGTGATTTTTCTCCTCGTGGTTTTGTTGAACTTTGAAAGATTTCGTGGTGTTTTAATTTAAGCTAGAGTGAATTAATAAATAATTATTGTTTAAGATTTCAGCCTTTTACGTTTTGTAGCGCAACCTGACTTAAGTATGTCTCATAGTAGTAAATGTTATAAAGATATCTCACAGTAATACTACTAAGGGTGAGAAAAATTAAAATTTTTTACAATAATTCCTACACTGTTGTCTGATTGGCATAGAAAAATGGATAAGAGTGTGGACTCTGGATTGAGACAGCCCTGGTTTTAAATCTCAGTCAAAGTAGTGACCTTTGACAACTTAATTTCCTGAGTCACAATTTCTTCATCTTCTAAATGTGGATAATAATAGTGTGTACTTAATGGGGTTATTGGGAGAATTAAATGAGATGATACATAATAGACTGCTTAGAACCATACATGGCACATAAGACTCAATAAAAATAACTTTTGTCATCATTATTTTGATTACTAATAAGGGGGAGATTACTTGGTAGGGTGGACATAATATTCTATGACTTTCAAGTAGATTTGCATCTATATTCTAGTCAAAAGCATCAATGTGGAAGTTATTTCTAAGTGACAGCCTTCTTATCTATAGATAATATTAATAGGCCAGTCGTGGTGGCTCACACCTATAATCTTAGTACTTTGGGAGGCTGAGGCCAGGTATTTGAAGTCAGCCTGGTCAATATAACGGGACCTCATTTGTATTAAAAGATTAAAAAATAGTAGGGCGCCAGCCCTATATGCCCAAGGTGACGGGTTCAAACCCAGCCCTGGCCAAAAACTGCAAAAAAAAAAAAAAAGAAACAAAAGATTAAAAAAATAAAAGGTAGATGAGCGTGGTAGTGCACAGGCTATGACAGGAGGATCACTTGAACCCAGGGTTTTGTGGCCTCAGTGAGCTTTGATCTTGCCACTGCACTGCAGCCTGGGTGACAGGGCCAGGCCCTGTGGAGGTGGGGAAGGGGGAATTTTCTTTGTTTTCTTTCTTTTTTTTTTTTTTAGAGATAGAGTGTCACTTTGTTGCCCTCGGTAGAGTGCTATGGCGTCACAGCTCAAAGCAACCTCCAGCTCTTGGGCTTAGGAGATTCTCTTGCCTCAGCCTCCCCAGTAGCTGGGACCACAGGTTCCTGCCACAACACCCAGCTTTTTTTTTGTTGCAGTTTGTCGGGGGCCGGGTTTGAACCCACCACCCTGGGTATATGGGGCTGGCACCCTACTCACTAAGCCACAGTGCTGCCTTTTTTTTAGACAGTCTCACTTTGTCATGGTAGAATATCATGTTGTCATAGCTCACAGCAGCCTCAAACTCTTGGTTTTAAGCAATTCTCTTGCCTCAGCCTCTTGAGTAGCTGGGACTACAGGTGCCCGCCACAACGCCAAGCTCCTTTTAGAGACGGGGGTCTCTCGCTCTGACTCAGGCTGGTCTTGAGCCAGAGGCAATCCACCCTCCTTGGTCTCTCAGAGTGCTGGGATTACAGGCGTAGCCACTGTGCCCGGCCTGGGATAGGGAGATTTTCAAGGATAAGTAAGAAAAAAAGAGTGAAGCATACATTACTCTTATTCGGGGAGGGAGGGAGTAAGTACAGAGGGGTCAGGCAGATCGTGACACATAGGCATCCTGCACTGTAGGCAGGTGACTTGGGGGTGACTTTTACCTGCTCAAAAATTCGTCTCACAGGCTCGTCACCCGTAGCTCAGTGGTTAGGGCGCCTGCCACATGCAGGGGGCTGGTGGGTTGGTACTTAGCCCCAGGCTGCTAAACACACACAAAAAACAGCCAGGTGTTGTGGCAGTCGTCTGTAGTCCCACCTACTCAGGAGGCTGAAGCAAGAGAATCACTTGAACCCAAGAGTTTGAAGTTGCTGTGAGCTATGATGCCACAGTACTCTGCCAAGGATGACAAAGTGAGATTGAGTGTTGCCCAAACGTTCTATTTTTTTTTTTTTTTAATTTTTAATTTTTTTGAGACAGAGCCTCAAGCTGTCACCCTGGGTAGTGCTGTGACATCACAGCTCATAGCAACTTCCAATTCCTAAGCTCAAGTGATTCTCCTACTTCCGCTTCCCAAATAGCTGGGACTATAGGCATCCACCACAACACCCGGATATTTTTTGGTTGCAGCTCTAATTGTTGTTTGGCGGGCCTGGGCTGGGTTCGAACCCACCAGCTCAGGTGTATGTGCCTGGCACCTTAGCCACTTGAGCCATGGGCACCGAGCCAACTTTTTATTTTTTTAAAGTATTTAGAAAAAAGCAATTCTGTGGCCTTATGTGATACAAAAATAACATAGAAAATAATATACATTAGCTCAGCACCAGTAGTACAGTGGTTATGGTGCCAGCCACATGTACCAAGGCTGGCGGGGTTGAGCCCAGCCTGTAGTCCCAGCTACTTGGGAGGCTGAGGCAAGAGAATTGCTTAAGTCCAAGAGTTTGAGGTTACTGTGAGCTGTGACAATGCAGCACTCTACTGAGGGTGACATAGTGAGACTCTGTCTCAAATAAATAATAAGTAAAATAAAATGGTATACAGTATATGTATATCTATACATATGTTAGGTTTTGGGAAGATAAAAATAATCATTTTTTCTTACATCTTGAAGTTAATTAAATATGCATCCATGATTTGAACTTTTGTTGTCCTATTATTCCTAATTACTTACATAAAGTTGTCTCTTTTCTAGGAGGATGCTCAGGATATGGATGCTTACACCTTGGCAAAGGCCTACTTTGATGTTAAAGAATATGATCGGGCGGCACATTTCCTACATGGTTGCAATAGCAAGAAAGCCTATTTCCTGTACATGTATTCCAGATATCTGGTGAGGGCCATTTTAAGATGTCATTCTGCTTTTAGTGAACCATCTGTATTTACAACCAAATGGAAAAAATTTAATCTTAAATAGCAATGGGCCGTGAGTGAATGTACTTAACAATAATTTAAAAAGCTACTATAAATAAAGATTGAAAAAAATGACAGTATGGAAGGAAATATTCTTAGGAATTACAGGATGATTAGTAACACCTGATTATTTGCTTTAGGCTAAATATGGTTCTTTTTATGCCTGTAAATTGATGTTATTGTGTAAGAATTAAGTTAAAAAGCCTCAACTGATTTTTAAATTTCCAAATTCAATTATAATTTTGTTTATAATATATCTGTTGTTTTTGTTTTTTGACTATTGAATATAATTTAGGAATAACTTAAAAAAATAAAAAATGTAGGAATAACTTGTTTTACTTTAGAACATTATGAACGTACTTTCTCTGTATTGTTATCTTCTATCTAAATGGGTTTTTTTGTTTGTTTGTTTTTCTGGAGACAGAGTCTTACTTTATAGCCCTCGGTAGAGTGCCATGGCATTACAGCTCACAGCAACCTCCAATTCCTGAGCTTAGGTGATTCTCCTGCCTCAGCCCCCCAAGTAGCTGGAACTACAGGCACCCGCCACAACACCTGGCTATTTTTTTGTTGCAGTTTGGCCGGGGCCTGGTTCAAACCTGCCACCCTCGGTATATGGGGCCGGCACCCTACCCACTGAGCCACAGGTGCTGCTCCTCTAAATGTTTTTTTTTTGTAGAGGCAGAGTCTTACTTTATTGCCCTCGGTAGAGTGCTATGGCATCACACAGCTCACAGCAACCTCCAACTCCTGGGCTTAGGTGATTCTCTTGCCTCAGCCTCCTGAGTAGCTGGGACTACAGGCACCTGCCAGAATGCCCGGCTATTTTTTTTTGTTGCAGTTTTGGCCAGGGCCGGGTTTGAACTCGTCACTCTTGATATATGGGGCCGGTGCCCTACCCACTGAGCCACTGGCACCACCCCTATAAATGGGATTTTAAAAAACATTTTATATGTTCATTTCCAGGTACAGATTGAGCTTCTTTATCTGAAATGCTGGCTATGTGGTATTTCAGATTTTCAACTTTTTTCAGATTTTGGAATGTTTGCATTATACTTAGCTGTTGAGCATCTTTATTCCAAATATACAAAATCTGAAATGTTCCAAATAGCATTTTCTTTGAGCACTCAAAAAGTTCTGTATTTTGAGCTTGGCGCCCTTACCTCAGTGGTTAGGGCTCCAGCCACATATATTGGCTAGTTTGAGCCTGGCCCGGGCCTGCTAAACAACAGCGACAAGTGCAACCAAAAAATAGCCAGGCACTGCCTGGGATAGGGAGATTTTCAAGGATAAGTAAGAAAAAAAGAGTGAAGCATACATTCCTCTTTTTCGGGGAGGGGGGGAGTACAGAGGGGTCAGGCAGATCATGACACATAGGCATCCTGCACTGTAGGCAGGTGACTTGGGGGTGACTTTTACCTGCTCAAAAATTCATCTCCAGCTACTCTGGAGGCTGAGGCAAGAGAATCACCTAAGTCCTGGAGTTGGAGGTTGCTGTGAGCTGTGTGACCCCATGGCACTCTATCAGGGGCAATAAAGTGAGACTCTGTCTCTACAAAAAAAAGAAAAGAATTTGAACTGATAGAAAAGCTCCAAGAATAAGTAGCAAGGACTGGGCGCAGTGGGTCACACCTGTAATCCCAGCACTCTGGGAGGCTGAGGTGATTGGATTGCCTGAATTCATGAGTTCTAAAACAGTCTGAGCCAGAGCGAGACCGTGTCTCTAAAAATAGCTGTGTGTTATTGCAGGTGCTGACAGGCCCAGCTACTTGGGAGGCTGAGGCAAGAGAATCGCAGATTATGCCTTAGTGTGTATTTCTTTAGAATAGGGATTTTTTTTTTTTTTTTTTTTTTTTTTGAGACATTATCACTTTGTTGCCTATAGTAGATTGCTGTGGTGTCATAGCTCACAGCAATCTTAACCTCTTGGGTTCAAGTGATTCTCTTGCCTCAGCCTCCCAAGTAGCTGGGACTGCAGGTGCCTGCCACAATGTCCAGCTATTTTTAGAAATGAGGTCTCACTTTAGCTTAGGCTATTCTAGAACTCGTGAGCTCAGGGAATTCATCGGCCTTGGCCTCCCAGAGTGCTAGGATTACAGGAGTGAGACACTGTGCCTGGCCTACCTTCAGTAAATTGATCAAAAACATTGATAACCATGGTTTATTTATTTTTCAATTTTTTTTTTTTTTTTTTTTTTTTTGAGACAGTCTTAAGCTGTTTTCTGGTAGAGTGCTGTGGTGTCACAGTTCATAGCAACCTCAAACTCTTGGGCTTAAGTGATTCTCTTGCCTCAACCTCTCAAGTAGCTGGGAGTACAGGCACTTGCCATAACGCCCGGCTGTTTTTTTTGTTGCAGTTACCATTGTTGCTTTAGGTGGCCCGGGCCTTCGAACCTGCCAGCCTCGATGTATGTGGCCAGCGCCCTACCCACTGAGCTGAGTGCTGCCATGGTACCATGGTTTTTCTACTATTGTATTTTGATTTTGTCAGTTGATCCAGCAGTGTCTTCTATAGCTTTTCTCCTGAGTATAGTGTGGAGGCTCTAGGATCATTAATTACATTTATTTATCATTTCTCTTTAATCTCCTTTAATCTAGAACAGCCTTTCTTTGTCTTTTATGACATTGAGATTTTATTAAAGTTTACAGTTCTTCCCTCTCTGCTTTCCTTTTCCTTCTTTATTTTATTTATTTATTTTTTAATTTTTTTTGAGACAGAGTCTCACTTTATTTCCCTGGGTAAAGTGCTGTGGCATCATCATAGCTCACAGCAGCCTCAAACTCTTAGGCTAGCATAGCTCACAGCAGCCTTAAACTCTTGGGCTCAAGAGGTCTTCTTGCCCTAGCCTTCCAAGTAACTGGGACTATAGGCATGGACCACCATACCTGGCTAGTTTTTCTACTAGGTTTCATTCTTGCTCAGATTGGTCTTGAACTTCTGAGCTAAAGCAATCTACCTGCCTCAGTCTCCCAGAGTGGTAGGATTATATGTATGAGTCACCTTGGTCATCATCTTTTTTTTTTTTTTTTTTTTTTAATTTTTTTTATTTTTTGTAGAGACAGAGTCTCACTTTACCACCCTCAGTGGAGTGCTGTGAAGTCACAGGACTCATAGCAACCTCCAGCTCTTGGGCTTCCGCGATTCTCCTGCCTCAGCCTCCGGAGCAGCTGGCATTACAGGCGCCCGCCACAACGCCCGGCTATTTTTTGTTTGCAGTTCGGCCCAGGCTGGGTTTGAACCCGCCACCCTCGGTATTGGTCATCATCTTTTTTTTTTTTTTCAGTTTTTGGCTGGGTGCTGGGTTTGAACCCGCCACCTCTGGCATATGGGGCTGGCGCCCTACTCCTTTGAGCCACAGGCGCTCCCCTTCTTTTTTTTTTTTTTTAGAGACAGAGTCTCGCAATGTTGTTCTCGGTAGAGTGCTGTGGTGTCACAGCTCAGAGAGACCTCCAGCTCTTGGGCTTAGGCGATTCTCTTGCCTCAGCCTCCCGAGTAGCTGGAACTACAGGTGCCGGCCACAACACCCAGCTATTTTTGTTGCATTTTGACTGGGACCAGGTTCAAACCCGCCACCGTATATGGGGCCGGCACCCTACTCACTGAGCCATAGGCGCTGCCCTTTTTTTTCTTAATTAATAGACTTTGTTTTTTAGTACAGTCATAAATTACAGGAGTTCCCATTTCACCTCTCTACACCTACACCAGTGTGATATATTTGTTGTAATCAATGAACAGGCATTGTTATATCAGTATCAACAGAAGTACACAGTTTACATTAGGGTTCAATCTTGGTGTGGTACATTTCTATCAATTTTGACCCTTAGAACATTCTTCATTTTGGATATATCTGATGTTTCTTCACAGGGTGTTGCATCTGGTGATACAACCAGATGTCCGTAAACCCTTCATTGCTAATGTTAGTTTTGATCAGTTGGTCAATATGTTGTTCATTTCCTGTACTTTGTATTAACTGTTATTTCCCTTGGAACTAATCAGTAGTCTGTCAGGATACACTTTGAGACCATGCAAATATCCTGCTCCCCATAAAAATTTCCCTTTAAATTTAATATTCACTATTAATTTTTTTTTCTGAAGCACTCTTTACTATGATGCTGCAGAATGATGATCTTCAATTCTAGCATTCTTTTGATGCTTGACATCTATTCTAAGAACCTTCCCTTCCCTTCCCATTTCCTTAGTATCAATATGGACTCACAATTCCTATATATATATTTTTTAATTAAAAAAAATTTTTTTTGAGACAGAGTATCATTATGTCACCCTTGGTAGAGTGCCATGGTGTCACAGCTCACAGCAACCTCAGACTCTTGGGGTTAAGTGATTCTCTTGCCTCAGCCTCCCGAGCGGCTGGGACTACAGGTACTTGCCACAACACCTGGCTATTTTTGGTTGCAGTTGTCATTGTTTAGCAGGCCCAGGCTGAGTCGAATCTGCCAGCCTTGGTGTATGTGGCTGGCACCCTACTCACTGAGTTATGGGTGCTGAGCTGGATTTCTACATTTTTAATTGCTTATAATAAATCACTTTATTATTTTGGTTTTTTGTTTGTATGTTTTTTAGACAGAGCCTCAAGCTGTTGCCCTGGGTAGAGTACCGTGGCATCACAGCTCACAGCAACCTCCAACTCCTGGGCTCAAGTGATTCTCTCCTGCCTCTGCCTCCCAATTAGCTGGGACTACAGGCGCCTGCCACAACACCTGGCTATCTTTTTTGGTTACAGCCATCGTTGTTTGGCTGGTCCGGGCTGGATTTGTACCTGTCAGCTCAGGTGTATGTGGCTGGACCCTTAGCCTCTTGAGCCACAGGCACTGAGCCCACTTTGTCATTTTGGTGGTCACATTAACTCTGATTTGGCCAGTGGGAGCCCCTCAATAGTTGTTTAAATTTGGGAACCATGGGCTCGGTGCCCATTGCTCAGTGGTTAGGGTGCCAGCTACATACAGGGGGCTGGCAGGTTCGAACCAGGTCCAGGCCTGCTAACAACAATGACAACTACAACAACAACATAAAAATAGTGTTGTGGCAGGTGACTGTAGTCAGCTACTTGGGAGGCTGAGGCATGAGAATCACTTAAGCCCGAGAGTTTGAAGTTGCTGTGAACTGTGACAGCAGGGCAACAGCTTGAGACTCTGTCTCAAAAAAAAAAAGGAAAGAAAAAGGCTCAGCGCCTGTGGCTCAAACTGCTAAGGCACCAGCCACATACACCTGAGCTGGCAGGTTCAAATCCCGGGCCCGCCAAACAATAATGACTGCAACCAAAAAATAGCTGGGCGTTGTGGCAGGCACCTGTGGTCCTAGCTGCTTGGGAGGCAGAGGCAGGAGAATCGCTTGAGCCCAGGAGTTTGAGGTTGCTGTGTGTTGTGATGCCATGGCACTCAACCAAGGGTGACAGCTTGAGGCTCTGTCTCAAAAAAAAAAAAAATTTAGTCACCATGATAGGTGTCATGTTGGTTGAAGTTGGTCCATTGGGTAGAATTGGGCTGCTAGTTTGGGAATATACTGATAAAAGACCTATTTCTTTCTTTTCTCTTATAGTCTGGAGAAAAAAAGAAAGATGATGAAACAGTTGATAGCTTAGGTAAGAATTTTTCTTTTACCTTTTGACTGAAGAAACAGGGCTGCAAACTTAAATACCGTATATACTTGAGTATAAGCCGAGTTTTTTATGCTGAGTTCGGGTTTTTTGGCACAGATTTTGTGCCAAAAAACTCGGCTTATACTCGAGTATGTATGGTACCTGTAGGAGCCAGGCAGGTAACAAATGGATTAAGGATGATTTTTGCGAATTAGAAAGTATATGACTTATCTTAGCTGCCTGGTTCTCACCAAGCTGTGGCTGATGGCTGCCTTGGGGGGGGGATCTAGGTCTAATGTTAGGGTTTTCTTTCCTTGGTTTTTCCCTGTTCTCTGCAACCTGAAATTCAGATTTTTATAGTTGAGGTTTCTGACTATTAAACATTCATGGTTAATTCATATTTTTAAAAAATTATATGGGCTTAACAAAATATGGCTGATGATCCATTATCAATTGCACTTTCTGGAATAAAGTAAATGAGTTGTATAAGATATCATTAGCCACTTGTGTTTGCCAGAGGTTTCAGGTATAATTTTGGTTGGTGTTAATGGGAATATCTGTGTCTATAAAAATCAAAGTCAGCATTTTACCTTTGGGTCAGAGGTTTTCTTTTTTTCTTAGGCCCCCTGGAGAAAGGACAAGTGAAAAATGAGGCCCTTAGAGAATTGAGAGTGGAGCTCAGCAAAAAACACCAAGCTCGGGAGCTTGATGGATTTGGCCTGTATCTGTAAGTGTTAGAGTAATTTGGAACTTTCTAGAGCATGACCTCCTGAGTAGAAGGGAGATGTTGTAAAGCATTGACTTTGATTGTTTCCTTTTTTTCCCAGGTATGGTGTGGTACTTCGAAAACTGGACTTGGTGAAAGAGGCCATTGATGTGTTTGTGGAGGCTACTCATGTTTTGCCTTTGCATTGGGGTGCCTGGTTAGAACTCTGTAACCTGATCACAGACAAAGAGATGGTAAATTGAGATGAGCTAAGTGAAGAACCCTTTGCTTCAAGGCTTATGTAATTTTGTAATAAATTTAGGGTTGAAAGAAGTTTTGTCTGACCTTTGGTTATAGCTTACTTTTTGCTGCACTTGTAGTCTCTTTCATTACTTTTAATTTCATTAAATTTCATAATTTTTTAAAAATATGAATTAACTATGAATTAGATCTTCATTTGAAAGACTAATGACTAGCTCTTACTCAGTAGTTGCTATTGGATTTGCATCTAGATATATTAGGACATTTTTTCATATTCACGTTTTCACATCCAGGTTTTATTGTAACTTATTAAATGTTAGGGTTTTTCCCCCAATTCAAAAAATGCTATAGGAGGGTGGTGCCTGTGGCTCAGTGGGTAGGGTGCTGGTCCCATATACCAAGGGTGGCGGGTTCAAACCTGGCCCTGGCCAAACTGCAACCAAAAAAAAAACAGGCGTTGTGATGGGCGTCTGTAGTCCCAGCTACTTGGCAGACTGAGGCAAGAGAATCGTTTAAGCCCAGGAGTTGGAGGTTGCTGTGAACTGTGTGATGCCATAGCACTCTACTGAGAGCGACAAAGTGAGACTCTGTCTCTACAAAAAAAGAAAAAGGAAGAAAAAAAATGCTATAGGAAAGATTTCTCTCATATTAAGGATTATATTAAAACAGCTTCTGACCTGTCATGCATTCTGTAAAGATTTGGAGATTTGTTTATTAAGGTAATAATGTATATGGCATTGCTTTATAAACTTCTTTTTATTTGTCATGATTAGAGGACATTGTCTATAGTGTTAATTTTGTTGTAGTTAATGTAGGCAACAATAGACTTTCTTTTGTTAGTTCTAAAGAGTCAAAGCCTGGGCTGGGTCCAGTGGCTCGTGCCTGTAATCCTAAGCCTAAGAAGGCAGATTGATCTCTTGAGCTCAGGAGTTCAAGACCTGCCTGAGCAAGAGCAAGACAAACAACAGAAATTTGCTGGGCATTGTGGCAGGTGCCTGTAGTCACAGCTACTTGGGAGGCTGAGGCAGGAGGATTGCTTGAACCCAGGAGTTTGAGGTTGCTGTTAGCTAAGATGATGCCACAGGACTCTAGCCTGAGGCAACAAAGTGAAACTTTGTCTCAATTTAAAAAAAAAAGAGTCAAAGGTTTGGTTATAAGTCATGCTACTGTGTCTGTCTGAAATCTTATATTGGTTTACTTATATTTATCTATCTATAACTTCCTACTGTACTTTCAACAAGTTTATTTTATCTCTGAACTCAAAATAGGCAAAATCAAATTTCTCATTTTGTGTACCAAATTCTCTTTCTTCCTTCCAACTTGATAGATTTTCACTGGTATCCAAGTACCCAGTCTTGATCCTCAAAGTCATATTTGTCTCCTCCCTTTCCCTTACCTCCCTTGTGTAGCCAGTCATGAGACATTGCCATGGCCTTGGTTACTTTCTGTATACATCTTTTTGTCTTTGTTTCCCTTGGCATCTCTGTTATCATCTAAAATTTGGATTGCTTATTAAGTAACAGATGCTTTCTGTCTAGTGTTTCCATTTCCCATTTCCAAGCCCTGCTGCATATTATTTTCAAACTCTTTCTTTTGAGACAGTTTCATTTTGTCTACCTTGGTACAGTGCTGTAGCATCATAGCTCACAGCAACCTCAAATTCTAGGGCTTAAGCGATTCTCTTGCTTCAGCTCCTGAGTAGCTGGGACTACAGGTGCCTGGCACAACGCCTGGCTATTTTTTTTTTTTTTTTTTTTTTGTAGAGACAGAGTCTCACTTTATGGCCCTTGGTAGAGTGCCATGGCATCACACAGCTCACAGCAACCTCCAACTCCTGGGTTTAAGCGATTCTCTTGCCTCAGCCTTCCGAGTAGCTGAGGCTACAGGCGCCCGCCACAATGCCTGGCTATTTTTTTGTTGCAGTTTGGCTGGGGCTGGGTTTGAGCCCGCCACCCTTGGCATATGGAGCTGGCGCCCTACTCACTGAGCCATAGGCGACGCCTACCTGGCTATTTTTAGAGATGAGCTCTTGCCCTGGCTCAGGCTGCTCTAGAACCTGTGAGCTCTGGGCAATCCACCTGCCTCGGCCTCCCAGAGTGCTAGGATTACAGATGTGAGCCACCTCCAAACTTAATCTTTTTTTTTTTTTTTTTTTTTAATTTGTTTATTTAAATATGTTGAGTTATTTTTTTTTAGGTTTTTCTTTCTTTTTTTTTTTTTTGGCCAGGGCTGGGTTTGAACCCACCACCTCCAGCATATGGAGCCGGTGCCTTACTCCTTGAGCCACAGGCGCCACTCCCCAAACTTTATTCTTAAAGCACCCATGTCATCATGCTATTCTTTTGCTAAAACTTTGCAGACGTTTCCTATTACATCCTATTTTCTGTTGCACTATAATACCTATCCTACCGAATCATTTTTTCCAGTATTCCCAGTACATATTCTCTCCTCAAATCAAGCTAGTTTCTTCATCTTACTCACCCACACTCATCATGACTCTTTTGTCTCTGCTTATATTTTTGCCCTTGCCTAGAATATTGTCTTTTTTCTCTTCCTTCCCCTTTCTATTCAATTTCTACCCATCCTCTAAGATTCACCTCAGTTCTTTCTTTTCTTTGAACCCTTTTCCAAGTAGGCTGTTCCTCCTAATTATAAATGTGTTCATTATTGGTACTCTAATAAGTTTTTAGTGATAAATTCTTTGAGATAATAAAGATAGTTCCTGGATGTATGTTTGGGAGAGGTTAATTATATTAAGTATGTTCCTCTTTCTCCTGTTGATAGCTGAAGTTCCTGTCTTTGCCAGACACCTGGATGAAAGAGTTTTTTCTGGCTCATATATACACGGAGTTGCAGTTGATAGAGGAGGCCCTGCAAAAGTATCAGAATCTCATTGATGTGGGCTTCTCTAAGAGCTCATATATTGTTTCCCAAATTGCAGTTGCCTATCACAATATCAGAGGTGAGTGAATAAGGACAATGAAATACCATCAGATCCTGAGAGGTACATTGTGTTGTTTTCGGAACTGTTTTTCTTCTTTCTGTAGATATTGACAAAGCCCTCTCCATTTTTAATGAGTTAAGGAAGCAAGACCCATACAGGATTGAAAATATGGACACCTTCTCCAACCTTCTATATGTTAGGGTGAGCTGATCTCCTTTCTTGGACTTGATTGAGCTCTTTTGTGCTTAAATCTTCTAGGTTGAATTGTCTCTCAGTTGTGTTATTTATAGAAAAAGTAATTTAGGGGGCTCTTTTTTGTGTGCTTATGTCATCTTTCTCTTTCTTTCAGAGCATGAAATCTGAGTTGAGTTATCTGGCTCATAACCTCTGTGAGATTGATAAATATCGTGTGGAAACGTGCTGTGTAATTGGTAAGAGTTAACTATATATATTTTTTTTAAGATTTGTTCTTATTATAAGTAACATAAATGTGAAAATAACAATATTAAACTGTCAAAGGTAACAGAATTATATAACACAGAATGTGAAGCCCACTGTAAACATACCCCAAAAATTGTTTGGTGAACATGATTCCAGAATATTTTTCTGTGCAAATATTAAAAATATGTGTGTTTGTTTATGTGAGTTGTATACTTGCAAAATCTGTATCATTATACATACTGCTTATAACATCCTTTATTTCAACTTAATTATATATCTTTACCATTTTTTCACGTTAGTGCTTTTTTTTGTTGTTCTTTGTGACAGAGTCTTAAGCTGTTGCCCTTGGTAGAGTGCCATGGTGTCACAGCTCCTAGCAACCTCAAACTCTTGGGCTTAAGTGATTCTCTTGGCTCAGCCTCCCAAGTAGCTGGGTCTATAGCTGGTGCCTGCCATAATGCCCAGCTATTTTTCTGTTGCAGTTGTCATTGTTGCTTAGCTGGCCCAGGCTGAGTTCAAACCCGTCAGCCTCAGTGTATGTGGCTAGCGCCTTAACCACTGTGCTATGGGCACTGGGCCCCATGTTAGTACATTTTAATTTGTGGTGTTTTTTTTTTTTTTTGAGACAGAGTCTCACTTTGTTGCCCCCTGTAGAGAGCTCTGGCGTCATAGCTCGCAGCAATTTCAAATTCTTGGGCTCAAGCAATTCTCTTGCCTAAGCCTTCCAAGCAGCTGGGACTATAGGTGCCTACCACAACACCGGGCTATTTTTAGAGATGGGGGTCTCACTGTAGTTCAGGCTGGTCTCAAACTCGTGAGCTCAGGCGATCCGTTCACCTTCGCCTCCCAAAGTGCTGGGATTACAGGTGTGAGCCACCACGCCCAGCCAATTTGTGTTATTTTTGATGGTTATCTAGTATTTTTTGGTGTACCATCATTTTTATGTAATCATTTTCTGTTAATGTTAGGTAAGTTGTAACCAGTGTTTGTTAATGTAAGTATTGTGTCCGGAAACATCTTTGTACATGTACACATATGTATATATATAATTTTTTTCTTTTTTTTTTTTTGTATTTTTTTTGAGACAGTGTCACTTTGTCACCCTCAGTAGAGTGCTGTGGCATCATAGCTCATAGCAACCTCTAACTCTTGGACTCAAGCAGTTCTCTTGCCTCAGTCTCCCGATTAGCTGGGACTATAGGCACCTGCCACAACGCCTAGCTATTTTTAGAGGTGGGGTCTCTTTCTGGCTTAGGCTGGTCTTGAATCTGTCATCCACCTGCCTTGGCCTCCCAGACTGCTGGAATTACAGGTGTGAGCCACTGTGCCTGGCCTTATATTCTTGCAAATATATGCAATTATTTCTATGTAATAAATTCCCAGCAGTGAAAGGTTGGATCAAAGGTGTGTATGTTTTATACTTTAATGTAGCTAAAAATCTTGTATGAGTTTCTAATCCTCTGAAAAGAAATGAGAGTTCCTTTTTCCTTATATTGAGGTATCTCAATCTGAGGCTGGATAATTTTTTTGTTGTTGTTGAGTGCTGAGCAATACATACATTGTTAAATGTTAGCAGTATTCCTGGCCTCTAATTACTAGATGGCAGTAACCTTCTTCAGCTAGTTGTTAACAAACTAAAAATATGCTTCGACATTGCCAAATGTCCTTTGGCGGTCAGAATCATCCTTGATTGAGAGCATGGCCTTATATTCTTGGGCACGCACTGTGGCCTGATAATCAGTTATAGATAGGTGAGTGACCAATCCTGTATAAAAGTAAGTTGGTGACCAATCCTGTATAAAAGTAAGTTTGGTTGGTTATGATTGGAAGCTTAGGTTTCATGGTAACTAAAAGGAGATATTTGTTCTTGGGTCTTTGGTCACATTACATTGAGAGCATACATTTGTATCTTTCTAGCTTACTAGATCAGGATGGAATTTTTTTTTTTTTCCTTGAGATAGAATCTCTGTTGGCCAGGCTAGAGTGCCATGGCATCAGTCTAATTCACAATAATCTCAAACTCCTGGTTCAAGCAATTCTCCTGTCTTAGCCATCTGAGTTATTGGGACTACTGGCCTGTTCTACCATGCCCTGCTAATTATTCTTGTTTTAGCAGAGACAGGGTCTTGATTTGCTCAGGATGATTTTGAACTCCTGACCTCAAGCAGTATTCTCGCCTCAGCTTCCCAGAGTGCTAGGACTACAATTGTGAACCACTGTAGCTGGCCTAGGAAGGAATTTTAATTCATTAATCATGCAATAAATATTTCTAGCCCTTGAAGAAGTTATCTTATAGTATAGAAAGTAAAAATTAACAAAAAAAAAAAAACAACGTAGGAACAAAGGTAGACAGAGAACACATTATCTTTCCAGTGTCAGAGCATTATGAATAAACTATAAAATCCATTATAGTGAGGGTAGAGCTCCAGTTTATTCAGAAAACATGTCTTTAGCATCTTTTGTGTGCTGGCACTGTGCTTTGTGTAGTAGTAATCTTTTTTTTTTTTTTTTTTTTTTGAAGCAGAGTCTCACTATGTTGCTCTGGGTAGAGTGCCATGGTGTCACAGTTCACAGCAACCTCAGTCTTGGGCTTAAGTGATTCTCTTGCCCTGCCCTCCCAAGTAGCTGAGAGTCGGCCCTGGCCAAACTGCAACAAAAAAGTAGCTGGACATTGTGGCGGGCGCCTGTAGTCCCAGTTACTTGGGAGGCTGAGGCAAGAGAATTACGTTAAGCCCAAGAGCTGGAGGTTGCTATGAGCTGTGATGCTGCAGCACTCTACCGAGGGCGACAAAGAAAGACTGTCTCTAAACAAACAAACAAACAAAAACAAAAACCCCAAGTATCTGGGACTACAGGCACCAGCCACAATGCTCTGCTATTTTTTTCTTTTTCAATTGTAGTTGTCAATTGTTGCTTGGCAGGCCCGAGCTGGATTTGAACCCACCAGCTCCGGTGTATGTGGCTGGCATCCTAGCTGCTGAGCTACTCTGAGCCAGTAATTATCTATTTTTATTGGCCATTAAAGACCAGTATAGTTGAATTATGGCAACTATAATTCTTTGGTTGAGTGTTATGATTGAGGTAAACCAGGATGTTAACATATATCCTTTAGGAAACACACAGGAAAGGTAACTAATCCAGTCTGAGATTAGGGAAATCTTTTTTTTTTTTTTTGTAATAATTAATTCATTAATTAGTTTTTAATTTTTATTTATTTATTTTTTTTGAGACAGTCTCAGTATGTCACCCTCAGTAGAGTGCCATGTCATCACAGCTCAAAGCAACCTCTAACTCTTGGGCTTAAGTGATTCTCTTGCTGTAGTCTCCCAAGTAGCTGGGAGTACAGCACAGGTGCCTGCCACAATACCCGGCTATTTTTTGTTTGTTTTGAGACAGAGCCTCAAGCTGTTGTCCTGGGTAGAGTGCCGTGGCATCATAGCTCACAACAACCTCTGATTCCTGGGTAGATTGCCGTGGCATCATAGCTCACAACAACCTCCAATTCCTGGGCTCAAGCAATTCTCCTGCCTCCACGTCCAAAGTAGCTGGGACTACAGGTGCCTGCCACAACACCTGGCTATTTTTTTGGTTGCAGGTGTCATTGTCATTTGGCGGCCTGGGCTGGATTCGAACCCTCCAGCTCAGGTGTATGTGGCTGGCGCCTTAGCCGCTTGAGCCCCAGACGCTGAGCCCCAGCTATTTTTTGTTGCAGTTGTCATTGTTGTTTAGCTGGCCAGGGCTGGGTTCAGACTAGCCATCTTTGGTGTATGTTACCGGTGCCGAGCCTAGGAAAGCCTTGAAAAAGGTGATACGTGAAGGGTGGGCAGGAGCAAAAATGTTCAAGAAGGGAGAAGAAGGGCTGACTTGGGAAGGGCATATCAGTATTGAGACATCAAAGTGTGTAATAGACATTGTGCTTGAAATAATTCAGTGTCCCATGATGAGAAAAGTAAGAAGTACAAAGTAAGAATGTACAAATAGGGGTCAGATCTTGAAGAGCTTTTTATGCCTTGTTGAAAGTTTAGATTTCATTTTTAGGCAATAGGAATCTTCTGAAGGAATTTAACCAGTGAGTGAGAATGATGCCTAGAGACAATGTGCTGGGAGGATTAGAAAGGGGGAAGATTAGAGGCAGGGAGAACAGCTTGGAAGCTGTTGTAATAATCCAGTGTAGGGGTAAGAGCCTAAGCTGATGTATTGGCAAGAGGAATGAAGGGAGGCAGTTGGACTTAGAAGATATTTAGGAATGTCCTGTCCAAACAGGAATTGGTGATTGGGTAATCACATTGATACCAATGTCTTTTACGCCAATTAAAATCATACATATGGAGATATATATGTGTATATATATATATATATATATATATATATGCAGAATAATGATTTAAGGGTTTCTTTTTTTTAATAATCATTTTTTTTTGAGGTCTGGCTCAGTGCCTGTGGCTCCATCGGCTAAGGCGCCAGCCACATACATCTGAGCTGACCGGTTCGAATCCAGCCTGGGCCCACCAAACAATAATGACAGCTGCAACCAAAAAATTAGCTGGGTGTTGGTGGCAGGCACTTGTAGTCCCAGCTACTTGGGAGGCTGAGGCAAGAGGATTGCTTAAGCCCAAGAATTTGAGGTTGCTGTGAGCTATGATTGTCACAGCACTCTACCAAGGTCAAAAGAATAAGACTCTGTCTCAAAGAAAAAAAAATCCATTCCTTTGGTGTTAGATGATGGCTTATTGTGGTTTTGATAAGCATTTCCCTGATGATTATTTTCTTTTTTCTTTTTTTCTTTTTTTAGAGACAGAGTCTCATTTTATTGCCCTTGGTAGAGTGCCATGGTGTGATTGCTCACAGCAACCTCCAACTCCTGGGCTTAGGCGATTCTCTTACCTCAGCTTCCTGAGCAGCTGGGATTACAGGCACCCACCACAACATCTGGCTATTTTTTTGTTGCAGTTTGGCCAGAGCAGGGTTCGAACCCACCACCCTTGGTATATGGGGCTGGCGCCCTACCCACTGAACCACAGGCGCCTCCTTTCCTGGTGATTATTGATGTTGAATTTTTTTTAAATACCTGTTTGCCATTTGTATGTCTTTGAGAAATATCCATTCTTGTCCTTAGCCCACTTTTTAATGGGATTATTAGTTTGTTTTCCTTATTGTTAAGTTGTTTTCCTTGTTTATTCTGGATATTTGTCCCTTGTCAGAGGAACAGTTTGCAGATGTTTTCTCCCATTCAACAGGTTGTCTCTTCGCTGACAGGGCTCTACCATTTTACCCTTGAGTTACCTTTTTAGAAATCTAGGCTCTAAGGAATGTAGTTTGAAAACCACCGGTCTAAATCATACTCAGAAGATTTCCTACTAAGAAAATGTGTATTTCCAGCTCAACACCTATAGTTCAGTGGTTATCTCCAGCTCAACGCCTGTAGCTCAGTGGTTAGGTTGCTGGCCAAATACACTGGGGCTGGTGGGTTCAAACCTGACCCGGGCCTGCTGAACAACAAGGACAACTGCAACAAAAAAATAGCTGGGCTGGGCGTTGTAGTGGGCGCCTGTTGTCCCAGCTATTTTTGGGAGGCTGAGGCAAGAGAATTGCTCAAGGCCAAGAGTTTGAGGTTGCTGTGACTTGTGACACCACGGCACTCCACCCAGGGTGACATAGACTGTCTGAAAAAAAGAGAAAGAACGAAAATGTGTAAGAAAATGTGTATTAGAGCAGTGGTTTTCAATCTGTGGGTCAAGACTCATAGGAACTGTAGTAAATGGTCATGGCATTAGGAAGGTTGGGAACCACTGACTTAGAGGTTGGAGAAACAAAAGGATAGATGGAAAATGTATATATAAATGTTGTATCCAGATGAGATAAAATGAAGAAAAATTTGCAGTGTTTGGGAACACTTCTTTTCAAAAACTAGAATAAAAGGTAGGATACTGTGGCTCATACCTGTAATCTTAGCTCTCATGGACCCTGAGCGGGGATGAATTGCTTGAGCTCAGGAATTCAAGACCAGCCTGAGCAAGAGCAAGACCGTATCCCTACTAAAGATAGAAAAACTAGCTGAATATTGTGGTAGGCACCTATAGTCCCAACTATTCAGGAGGCTAAGGCTAGAGGAATTGCTCAAGCTCAAGAGTTGAGGTTGCCATGAGCAGTGACAACAGCACTCTACCCAGGGCAACATAATGAGACTCTTGTCTCATAAAATATAAATAAATAAAAATAAAAAACTAGAACATGTGAGAGATTAAATGCAGTGTATTTCCCCAGGGAATGATGATATTTTTCTTGTGTATAGTTTGGGTTTTTGCCAGGACTTTAAAAGGGAATAGATTATGGTTTTATCCCCACTTGGTAGAATGCTGTCTTTGTTTTCTTTCTTTTTTCTTTCTTTTTTTTTTAAGACAGAGTCTTACTATGTCTCTCTCGGTAGAGTGCCATGGCGTCACAGCTCAAAGCAAACTCAAACTTTTAGGCTTAAGCGATTCTCTTGCCTCAGCCTCTCAAGTAGCTAGGACCACAGGCACCCGCCACAACACCTATTTTTTTGTTGTTTTTATTTTAATTTAATTAATTAATTTATTTATTTATTGTGAGATAGAGTCTCAGTATGCTGCCCTTGGTAGAGTGCTGTGGCATCACACCTCACAGGAGCCTCCAACTCTTGGGCTTAAGCGATTCTCTTGCCTCAGCCTCCCAAGTAGCTGGGATCATAAGCGCCTGCCATAATGCTCAGCTATTTTTTGGTTGTAGCTGTCATCGTTATTTTAGCAGGTCCAGGCTGGGCTCAAACCCACCAACCTTGGTGTATGTGGCCGGCGCCCTACTCTTCAAGCTGCGAGCACCGAGCCATTGTCGTTTTTAGCAGGCTGGGGCTGGGTTCCAACCTACCAGGCCCCACCCCCACCCCTCTCCGTGTATGTGGCACGTGCCCTAACCATTGAACTACAGGTGCTAAGCCAATGCTATCTATTTTAATGGACTCATATTTTTATTTTCTAGTCATTCATTTTTGTTTGTTTGTTTTTAATCAGGCAATTATTACAGTTTACGTTCTCAGCATGAGAAGGCAGCTTTATATTTCCAGAGAGCCCTAAAATTGAATCCTCGGTATCTTGGTGCCTGGACGCTGATGGGACATGAGTACATGGAAATGAAGAATACATCTGCTGCTATCCAGGCTTATAGGTGAGCACCTACGTGAGAAGGGAAGTAAAGCAGATTGCTGCTGTATTAGGAACCTCTGTTGAGCTTGCATGCTGCTAACCTTGATTTCTGCCCTCTTACCAATCTTATCTTTTCCATTTTTTAGACATGCCATTGAGGTCAATAAGCGAGACTACAGAGCATGGTATGGCCTTGGGCAGACCTATGAAATCCTTAAGATGCCGTTTTACTGTCTTTATTATTACAGACGGGCCCATCAGCTTCGGTAAGTCTGTTTTCTTTTTCAGCATTGCTAATAATCGGTAATTCTTGTCACTTGACAGTGTATTTGGTGTTGGAAGGGCTGATAACTTTTCTTTGATAGCTACTGATGAATCACAGTGAATGGTTTTCTGAGTTTAGATGTTTTAAATACTATTTGGCCTTTTTTCGAGGCAGGGTCTTATTCTGTTGCCTGGGCTAGAGTACAGTGGTGTCATCTTAACTCACTGCATCCTCAAACTCCTACACAAGCATCCCCTCTGCCTTAGTCTCCTGAGTACCTGGGATTACAGGTGCATGCCACCATGACTGGCTAATTTTTAAATATTAATCTTTTGAGGCCAGGCGCGGTGGCTCACGTGTATAATCCTAGCACTATGGGAGGCCAAGGAGGGTGGATTGCCTAAGCTCATAGGGTCAAGACCAGCCTGAGCAAGAGCAAGACCCTGCCTCTAAAAATAGCCAGGAGGTGTTGTGAGTGCCTATGGCCCCAGCTACTTGGGAGGGTGAGGCAAGAGAATTGTTTGAACCCAAGAGTTTGAGGTTGCTGTGAGCTGTGAAGCTGTGGTACTCTACCAAGGGTGACAAAGTTAAGACTCTGTCTCAAAACAAATATTAATATTTTGTAGAGATGGGGGTCGCACTATATTGCCCAGGCTGGTCTTAAACTCCTGGCCTAAAGGATCCTCCAAACTTGGACTCCCGAAGTGCTGAGATTATAGGCGTGAGCCATTTTATGGAGTTGGCCATTTGTTTAGTGTATTCCACTAGTGGGTCAACAGTATAATTAACAAAGTTATCTAATTATGAAGTGTTAGGTTAAAGACTAGTCCTTGCACAGATTTGAAATAGAAGCTATGTAGTTCTTCAAAGGAAGACTTCATTTATTGATAAAGTCTTTGCTTAGACTGTCAGTTTTTCTTCTCTTTTAGGCCCAACGATTCTCGTATGCTGGTTGCTTTAGGAGAATGTTATGAGAAACTCAATCAGCTAGTGGAAGCCAAGAAGGTACCTGAAATTGGGTCCTGAAGTATTTGAGTGGATCTATTGTTTACATAAAGGTTGGGCTACCTGTGCTTTAATTTCTCCATATTCTGATCTACTTGCATAAGAAAGTCTGAATATTTATAAGTACATAAGGTAGAAGTAAAGCTTGGCCAAAGTCAAGGTCAGTGGGCATGTCAATATGAAGCCTGGACCTATCAGAATTAGTACAAATGCCTTGCATCTGCAACTCTGAACTTTGGGAGGCTTGTAGGAGCCTAGCCTCTATGTGATTAGTCATGGGATGATGGTATTTTTTTGACAGTGTTATTGGAGAGCTTACGCCGTGGGAGATGTGGAGAAAATGGCTCTGGTGAAACTGGCAAAGTGAGTGAAATGTTACTGATATTTCTGTTGGCTGTTCTGGGATGGTAGGTCTTGCATGTTCTTAGGGCCTTCCATCTACACACCATCCTTCATGGTTGTGGGGATGTGCCATCATGTATGAATGTTAGTCTGTTAAGTTAGCCATCTTGACTCTAGAGCAGGGGTCCTCAAACTGCGGCTTGTGGGCCACATGAGGTGATGTGAATTGTATTCGTTCCCGTTTTATTTTTTACTTCAAAATAAGATACGTGCAGTGTGCATAGGAATTTGTTCATAGTTTGTTTTTTTTTTTAAACTGTAGTCTGTTTTTTTTTTTTAAACTATAGTCCAGCCCTCCAACGGTCTGAGGGACAGTGAATTGGCCCCCTGTTTAAAAAGTTTGAGGATGCCTGCTCTAGAGAATGCCACTCTGCAGGGGAGAATTGCTTTCCTATTAGGCAAGGGATCAAGAATGAATTGAACAAATAAATGAAATGGAATTTGAATCAGAACAGTCTAGGAAAACAACTTTAAAGTACTAATCTATTTCTGATAAGGGCCAGAAAAAAAATTAAGAATAACTCAGAAATAGTATGCAAGAGTTTCTTAAATGCAATCATTCCTGCTCATTCTTTTATCAGTTCTCAGAAAAAAAATCAGTTGCATGGTATCTTTTTAAAACTTACTCTGGGTATTAACAGAGAATTTTTTTTTTTTTCCTTTCTCTTTTTTTTCAGTTATTTTTTTTTTTTTGGACGTGGCCAGGTTTGAACCTGCCACCTACGGTATATGGGGCCAATGCCCTACTCACTGAGCCACAGGTGCTGCCCGACAGAGTTTTTTTTTGGAGACAGAGTATCATTATGTTGCCCTTGTTAGAGTGTTGTGGTGTCATAGCTCACAGCAACCTCAAACTCTTGGGCTTAAGCGATTTTCTTGCCTCAGCCTCCTAAGTAGCTGGGACTATAGGCACCTGCCACAATGCCCACCTATTTTTGGTTGCAATTGTCATTGTTTCGCAGGCTTGGACCAGGCTCAAACCCGCTAGTCTTGGTATATGGTGCCCTACTCACTAAGCTATGGATGCTGAGCCTACCAGAGAATTTTTTTAACAACATATTATCCAGGCTCGACACCGATAGCACAGTGGTTATGGCACCAGCCACATATACCAAGGCTGGTGGGTTCAAACCCAACCCAGGCCAGCTAAACAATGACAACTGCAATAAAAAATAGCCAGGCGTTGTGGCAAGTGCCTATAGTCCCAGCTACTTAGGCTGAGGCAAGAGAATCGCCTAAGACCAAGAGTTTGAGGTTGCTGTGAACTGTGATGCCAAGGCACTGTACTGAGGTTGACATAGTGAGACTCTGTCCAGATTAAGTATTGCAGAGTAATGATCCTAAATTTTGATAACAATAAACAGCACATCTGGTGGGCACTAATACTATTCTAGGTCTCAGGGTGCCATTTATGTCAAAATTTGTTGAGACAGAGTCTCAAACTGTTGACCTGGGTAGAGTGCTGTAGTGTCATAGCTCACAGCAACCTCCATCTCTTGGGCTCAAGCGATTCTCTTGCCTTAGTTTTTTTCTTTTCTTTTCTTTTCTTTCTTTTTTTTTTTTTTTTGAGACAGAGTGTCAAGCTGTCGCCCTGGGTAGAATGCTGTGGTGTCATAGCTTGTAGCAACCTCAGACTCTTGGGTGTAAGCGATTCTCAGCCTCCCAAGTAGCTGGGACTACAGGTGCCCACCACAACGCCTGGCTATTTTTTGTTTGTTTGTAGCTGTCATTGTTGTTTGGCAGGCCCAGGCTAGATTCGAACCCACCAGCTCCAATGTATGTGGCTGGCGCCCTAGCCACTGAGCTACAGGTGCTGAGCCATTGCCTCAGTTTTTCTATTTTAGTAGAAGTAGGGTCTCACTTTTGCTCAGGCAGTCTGGAACTCATGAGCTCAAGCAATCCACCCACCTTGGGCTCCCAGAGTGCTAGGATTACAGGCATGAGCCACCACTCCCAGCCTTATGTCAAAATTTGTATTTACCTATATTGTCATTCTTTGGTCTTACTTTTTCTCACTTAACTTGCTTCAAGATTGGATTCATACTTAAAGACTAATTTCTTTTGTAGGCTTCATGAACAATTGACTGAGTCAGAACAGGCTGCCCAGTGTTACATCAAGTATATCCAAGATATCTATTCCTGTGGGGTATGTATCATAGCATGAGAATGATGTTGCTGATCTTATTATCATCATCACCTCAGTCATTTCTGTTTTCCCCTTTTAGGAAATAGTGGAACACTTAGAGGAAAGCACTGCTTTCCGCTATCTGGCCCAGTATTATTTTAAGTGCAAGCTGTGGGATGAAGCTTCAACTTGTGCCCAAAAGTGCTGTGCATTTAATGATGTGAGTGTCCCTTCCTTAATAAAGGGTTTGGGTTTTAAGATAGAACATTTGATTTTTTTTTTTTAAGCAACAGAGTTTCATTTTGTCACCCTCACAGCAACCTCCAGCTCTTGGGCTTAGGAGATTCTCTTGCCTCAGTCTCCTGAGTAGCTGGGACTATAGGCGCTTACCACAATGCTTGGCTTTTTTTTTTTTTTTTGAGACAGAGCCTCAAGCTATCTCCCTGGGTAGAGTGCTGTGGCATCACAGCTTATAGCAACCTCCAATTCCTGGGCTCAAGCGAGTCTCCTGCCTCCACCTCCCAAGTAGCTGAGACTACAGGTGCCTGCCACAACGCCTGGCTATTTTTTGGTTGCAGCCATCATTGTTGTTTGGCGGGCCTTGGCTGGATTCGAACCTGCTAGCTTAGGTGTATGTGGCTGGCGCCTTAGCCGCTTGAGCCATAGGTGCCGAGCCACCTGGCTATTTTTTTGTGGCAGTTTGGCCAGGGTGAGATTTGAACCCACCACCCTCAGTATATGGGACCGGTGCCTACTCACTGAGCCACAGGCGCTGCCCAGAACATTTGATTTTTAGCATGAGCTGCTGAGTGGAACGTAGATAAGAACGTAAGTAGAAACCCTACCTTGATATGTAGAACTTGTATATCAGTTATATTAATAACCTATTTTGAGAAAAGCTTTGGGCATATTTTGAAACAGTTGCCTAACTTCGTTTCAGACCCGGGAAGAAGGTAAGGCCTTACTCCGGCAAATACTACAGCTTCGAAACCAAGGCGAGACTCCCTCTACTGAGATGCCTGCTCCCTTTTTCCTTCCTGCTTCACTCTCTGCTAACAACACTCCCACCCGCAGAGTTTCTCCACTCAACCTATCTTCTGTTACACCATAGTTGGCTGCTTTTAAGCCAGCACATTGCTAGACCCATCTTAAGCCTTACCTCCATGTATAGAACGGTCACATCTGTTCTTCCAAGGACCACATCTACAGATGGAAACAGCTCCATGGTGACAGTTCATATAATCTTCTTCAGAAGCAGATTGACAGAATAACAACTGGCAGGAAGACATTGTCTTTTGCCAGGTAGAAGCACTTCTATCTCCCTTCTGTCAAGAGTGGCTTTGGATCTTGGGCTCTTCTCAGAGCCACCCCCTCTTCCCCCAAATAATTTTTTTTTTTTTTTTTTTTTTTTTTTTTTGCAGTTTTTAGCCAGGGCTGGATTTGAACCCACCACCTCTGGCATATGGAGCTGGTGCCCTACTCCTTTGAGCCACAGGCACTGCCCCCCCAAATAATCTTTACAGCACTAGCACAGGCAATGCTACAGGAATAAAGTTTTAATGCTGCAAGTAGGAGAGAGGAAAGGGAGAAAAGTTAACCACTCTACCTTCTGCTGGCAGTAGGGGCACCAAGTTACCCATCAGGATAATGTAAAATATATAGATATAACCTTGCTCTTTGATTTGCTGAGCATGACCCCCATTTCTGATGTGAGAGATTAGGTTTAATTGGATTGGAGCTAAACATTCTTCATACTTACTCTAGGAAGATAATCTTCCCAAATATTTTTCAGGAGGAGTCTTCTAAAAGCTTTCAAATTGGAAGTACTTTGCTAGAGTTAGATAGAGGGCAAAACATGGCTATTGTGTTAGCTGTACTCCTACCAAAGGAAAGCAAGGAGACAGGATTACAGATAATTTTATAGACATTTTGGAAATAACTTTTGTGACTATATATAAAGAATAAACTCACTTCAGGATGGTCTGTTTTAACAAATCTTCAATGTAATTGCTTGTTTTTTTCCCTCTTATCTCCTACAGAATATTTTTTCAGCTTTTATCTATCTAGACAAGGTAAAGCATTCTTGTGGTACTCCTGGAGGATTTCAGGCCTGTGCATCTTGTGTTCAGTAGGAGGTAATATGCTATGACTATAATGTCTGCTGTAGTGAATTTGTACAGTAGATGGCTATAGATCATTCTGAGCTCAGAGTCCACCCTTCATCCTTATTCCCAGTACATATCTGTTACCTATTCATCTCTAAAGGTGTGATATCTCATTTTCTATTAGGGAAGGTTTAGAATACCTAATGCCACTTGAATTCATTTCTTACTAAGCCTTCTTAGACTAGCTGTATACTAGTTACTGGGCTCCACTGCTGTGCCTATGCAAGGCTCCCATGGGCCAGAATGATGTTTGATTCTCAATTTTTCTGTCCCTTTTTATAATTTCTTTTAATGGTTTTGCTACATTTGGAATTCAAATAAAAATGTGAACAATGTTTTTAATATAATTTTCTTGTGTGCATAGAAACCATATAAGCAAAAAAAACATAAGATTACATAGGTGATTATAATACAAAAGAGGAAAAACAAATAGTGTCTGAGTATTGCATTCTGGAGTTCTAGGTATATGGGAAAACTTAAAAGAGACCTGTTTCTTAAGATGCCTTGGGGCAATGACTGCTTTTCTCCTTTCCCACAGCCTTAGTACTTTTTGCCAAAAGGCCCAGATTTAAGAAAAGGAGAGTGCCTTGAGCGCAGGATCCGGGTATAAGGGCTGCAGTCTGTTGAGCTTTGGCAGGTAGGCGTCCGAGGAAGTAAGTTTCGAAGGAATGGTTTTTTCCCTGGGGGTTGCTGGTTTGGTTGCTGGTTTTCCTGGTTGACACCAAGGCGCTTTTTGGCAGAAGCCTGGCCTTGGAGTTTTAGCACAGTATGATACTGCTCAGCAATGCATGCTGCCTTCTTCCGAAGGTCCCGTTTCACTAGCATCCTGTTATTCTGCAGCTCAGCCAGCGTCTGGTCCTAAGGAAATTTAATAAAGTTATAGAAAACACAGTTCTATCTGGCATATTAGAGTAACACGAAGGCAAGGTAATACTTTTTTTGAGACAAGAGTTTTATTTTGTTGCCCTCGGTAAAGTGCTATGGTATCACAGCTCACAGCAACCTCAAACTCTTGGGCTCAAGCAATTCTTTTGCCTCAGCATCCCAAGTAGCTGGAACTACAGCTGCCCACTATCACGCTTGGCTGTTTTTTAGAGATGGGGTCTCGCTCTTGTTCAGGCTGGTCTTGAACTCCTGAGTTTAGGCAATCCATCAGCTGTCCTCCCAAAGTGCTAGCATTACAGGTGTGAGCCACCACGCCCAGGCTGAGGTAAGGTAAAATGCATATATCATCCATTACCAGTTATGACTCACAACTATTTCTTCAAAGATTAACTTATTATGGTCAGAGCTCACAACTGAACAGAGTATTTTCTTTTGAGACCAAAACATAAGCAGTGCTAAATAGAAGGACTATCTACCTTTGTCCAGATGTCATGAAAATGCCTGAAAATTACTTAGTATAGCTCCTGGTACTTAGTAAATGCTTTTTTTTTTTTTTTTTTTGTAAAAAAAAGCATTTGTTTTTATGTTGTAAGGAAATATGTTCAGCCTAAAAATATTTACTTTTCTCTTCTGGTTCTCATTTCCCTTCTCAAATACATACATTGGAGTAGGCTGGTAGGAGACAAGGGTATATATAGGATGCCTAACCTGTTTGATTAAGATGTCATCACAAGCAGTCAAGGCTTGACGAAGTTTTCCTGCCCCAGTGCTATGGCAACAGGCTCTTTCTGCTGACTGGAGAGATTCACCGAGTTTCTGAAGCTCTGTCCGAAGAAGCCTTATATTCTGAAAAAGGGAGTAGGAATCAGACTATTGCCAAGATCAACCAGGACAGAGATCTGGACGGGTTGGGTAGCCATTTGAAGAGAAGTAAAACTAGAAAGCCTAGTCAGCTGAATTAAGTATCCACTCTCCGGAACTGCACAAAAACCTATCTTGTTTTCACATGAATCAGTGATAAAGAATGTTGGATTACTTACTTTAGGCAAAAGCTTTGATAGCAGAGACAGGTAATTACCTTCTGGCCCTCCTCTAACTTCTTGTCCACATCAGTGGTGAAGGGCTTGGCTGAGGGTGGTGGTTCTAACATTTTCTGATACTTGTGCAGTTCTGAGGGAAGGAAACAGAAAACGTCAATATGTAGGTTTTCTAGCATTGGACTTACCTCTTTAACTGAGTTAATAGAAGCTTGCAGCAGGGCGGCACCTGTGGCTTAGTGAGTAGGGCTACGGCTCATATACTGAGGATGGCGGGTTTGAACCCAGCCCTGGCCAAACTGTAACAAAAAGTAGCTGGGCGTTGTGGCAGGTGCCTGTAGTCTCAGCTACTCCAGAGGCTGAGGCAAGAGAATTGCCTAAGCCCAAGAGCACTCTACCAAGGATGACAGAGTGAAAAAAAAAAAAAAAAAATATATATATATATATATATATATAGGAGCTTGCAGCAAATATAAAAAGTGAGGCCGTGTACATCCTAGAATAAAAGCTCAAGGGGATGTAGCTCATAGTTGAGGAAATTATGCTGGAATAGGAATCAGAAGGCCCAGGTTTGAGTAACAGTTCTTCCCTGAACCACTATTGTGCTTCCTTCTCTAAGTCCTTACCTACAGTGGTGGAGTTTAGCTCTGCTTCACACTGTTGTAGTTTAGTTTTAATATCCTGGAGCTGCTGGGTAGAGGGAGAAGCTGCCAACCTTTGTGACCGTCGTAGGGGGATTTCAGACTCTGATTGCTGATGGGTCACTGGCTGTCTGGCTTTCTGCAAGAGAGCTTCTAGCTCTTCAATCTTTTCATCTCGCTCCTAGGAGGTAAACAGAGTACAATTCTGTCCAGAGTCAGAGGTTAGAGGCAGTTAAATCAGGTAGAGGTCCAATATCACTGGCTCATTAACCAAGAATCTAACTATTATTCTTCACTGCCCTCTATAGCACCAATGACGGGTAAGATTCCCAAAACTGGGACAGCCTAAGACAGGATATGGAGAGGCTGCACGGTGGATTACATTCATAGTACCCAAAGACGGGTAAGATCACTCTGTGTTCAGTCAACCTAAGACAGGGACCAAACCATTGATATTTGTATCCCCATGACAGGTAAAACTGAAACTGCAAGAGCAGGCAACCTAAGAAAGGGGCTATGTTTTTCCGCTATACAAAAAACAAAAGAGGGAATTGTTGGGCCCTGCCATGTGCCTGAGGCCTAGTGCAACTTCCTGAGCCTGACTAGAAGTAGATTCATCGAGCTACTTCTGTGTAGCAATGACTCAGCAAGGCCCGGCCTGAAACTGCCTCTACCTAGATACAGCCAACATGGTACCATGCCATTGGCCCAACCCTGTCACTTACCTCATCCCCCGGCTTCTTCCCCCGCCCCTTCCCCACACCCTAAATAAGTGGCTGCTTGACGCAATAAAGTTGAGTTCCTGCTTAAAAAAAAAAAAAGAAAGAAAGGAAATCAGAAAGGAAGAGCAAAGAGAGGGAAGGAGGGAGGGGAGTGGGGCTTTGGTGTGTGCCACACCTTTTGGGCGCAAGACACTATTGTAAGAGGGACTTTACCTAAAAAATGCAATCAGTGTAACGTGATTTATTGTACCCTCAATGAATCCCCAACAATAAACAATAAAGAAATGAAAAAAAAAAATTTTTTTTATTCAGTTAATGAACATATTGTATACAGTATCCCATCACCCTAGCCAGAGCAAGAACATTATAGTATCTGATAAAACTATTGGCAAAGTTAGTGAAGTAAATATAATTCTTAAACAGTGCTGGTGAAAAGAGTAATACACGGGGCTTGGAAAACATAATCTAGCAGAGTTGAAATTGTTCAATTTCTATGAACTTGTTGTATATACTGCAAGTTGTATACCTTTGTGTTAGGCAGAAAAATTGCTCCCCCCACCCCCGCTGAAGATGTCTCCATTCAACCCTGAGACAAGGTAACATGCTATCTTACATGCCAAAAGGGACTTGGAAGATGCAATTATGAATTAAGGGTATCATGATGGAGAAATTATCCTGAATTATCTTGGTGGGTCTAATCTAATCACACAATTCTTTGAAGGCAGAGAATCTTTCCTGGGTCCAGAGAATCAGAGACAGCAGCATAAGAAAGGCATAGTTTTTGAAGGTGGAGGAAGGGGACCACAAGCCAAGGAGAGCCAGTGGCCTTCAAAAGCTGGGAACCCCCACGGTTTACAACAGGGAAGAAACCTCAATCCTACAACCACAAGCAACTAAATTCCTCCAACAACCCAAAAGAGCAGGAAACAATCTCTCCTAGAACCCCCAGAAAGGAACACAGCATGCCAACATCTCAATTTTTAGTTCAGTGAGTGCCATATTAGACTTCTGACCAAAGCAAGCATGCGTTCTTTTAAGCCACTAAGTTTTTGGTAAATTGTTGTAGCAGAAATAGAAAAACGATACAACTTTATAAAGAAAATCTATTGGGGTATAATGTGGAATAAGCCAGTGCCTTAAAATTTCTTCTGGTATTGGGCATCACCCAAGAGTCACCACATATGTACAGTGCTGTAAGGCATCAGGAAACCTGTTGTGAAATAGGGCCAGAGGGTGCCTGGCAGTTTTGGTAGGAGCATCGTTAAACATTGAATCAGTAACTGGGGAGGAGAACTCAAGGTCAGGGGTTATTAAAAGATTTTCTAGGGCAGCACCTGTGACTCTATGGAGTAGGGCGCTGGCCCCATATGCTGGAGGTGGCGGGTTCAAACCCAGCGGCAGCCAAAAACTGCAACAACAACAAAAACAACAAGAACAACAATAGACTTTCTACTCCTGAGAGTTGCCAGAAAACAGGAAAGGAGGGTTATGATGGGACCATACCCTTGCACTGCCTCATTTCCTGCATTAGTTTTGCACTTAGTGATGTCCCCCAGGGCTTCTCTTTCTGCCTGGCCCTCCCTGCCATAGAGCTGTTCTGAGGAGGCCACCCTTCAGTGGGGTCCACTCCTCACCTGTAGAAACCGTCTTGGAAGCCCTCACACCAAAAACACCAGGATTACACAAGTGATTCAGTAACACAAATCGAACAAAAGCCAATGTCGATAAACTAAACAGCTGACAGGAAATGGATCAATTCATGGAACTCTAAGCACTCCCTAAGCTGGCTAAAAATAAGAGATACAATGAATAGCTGTGTGAAGTAAAAAATTGAATGCAAAGTTTCACACACTCCCAACAGACTTGTTGTGGGCAAAGATGGAGTAACAAGGACCAACTTTATTCTTCCATCCTCAACAAGTAAAAACCACAAATATGATAAGGAAGAATAGTTTTTGGACATTGGGCAAAAGGCATCGCAGGAGACTAAATACAGGACAGAAGAGGTGCAATTCCCACATCAGCCTGGCTTCCCTGCACACCTGGGGGTCGATCACCACTGCCTGCTAAGCACTGGCCCCTCTAATCTGAGACCACCATTTAACAGGACCAAGGAGGGCAACTCACATAGCTGCTCATCTGATTGTTACCAAAAAGTGGAAATAAGTGGAAATATCAGACCTTATGTGGATGATGCACAACATTTTAAGAGAAGTTTCAGACAGCTTTTGACAAATGAAATTTCTAGAAATATCCTCACAACTGAGTCTACAATAATATCTCCTTAGGGTACTTTTTTGGGAGTCTAATTGTGATCAAATGATACAAATGTGTTGTAAATACATATGTGTATTTGGCAAAGTTTGTGAAGTAAATATAATTCTTAAACAGTGCTGGTGAAAAGAGTAATACAGGGGGCTTGGAAAACATAATCTAGCAGAGTTGAAATTGTTCAATCTCTATGAACTAGTTGTATATACTGCAAGTTGTATACCTTTGTGTTAGGCAGAAAAATTGCTCCCCCCACCCTCGCCGAAGATGTCTCCATCCAACCCCGAGACAAGGTAACATGCTATCTTACATGCCAAAAACCCTATGTACTGAGTAAAAAAATCCTTTTACTCCAAGGACACTTGCACTAGACTGTTTACTGCAGTTAAATTTACAATCGCCAAAATGTGGAAACAGCCCAAATGTCCACCAACCCAGGAATGGACTAACAAGCTGTGGTATATGTACATCATGTAATACTATTCAGTCAATAAAAAATATGAAGACTTTACAGCCTTTATATTAACATGGATGAAAGTAGAACACAGTAAAGCATCACAAGAATGAAGAAGCATGAATTCTACGTATTCAATTTTGGTATGAGGACAATTAACGACCTAGTACACAGAGTGGAGTAGGCGAAGGAGAGAGCAGAGAGAGAGAAAAGGAGGGAGGGGGTGGGAGAAGGATAAATAGAGAGAGGAAAAGGGGAGAATGTGGGGGGGGTCTCTGTGTGTGAATACACCTTTGGGGGGCAAGACACAAGTATAAGAGGGACTTTAGCTAACAAATGCAATCAGTGTAACCTGGTTTCTTGTACCCTCAATGAATCCCCAAAAATAAAAAGAAAGAAAAGAAAAGAAAAGAAAAGGAGATTCTCCTGCTTTGGCCTCCCAAAATTCTGGGATTATAGACATGAAATGGTATGTCCAGCCAATTTTAAAATCTTTTATACTGTAATTTTATGACACTTTTTCTATGTCTAGATATATTTAGACACAAATACTTACAATTGTGTTATGATTTCCTAGAGTGTTCAGTACATTAACATATTGTGAAAATTTGTAGCCTAGAAGAAATAGGCTATACCATATAGCCTAGGCATATAATAGGCAATCCCATCTAGGCTTGCGTAAGCACACTCAGTAGCAATCACACAGTGATACAATTGCCTAGGAATGTGTTTCTCAGAAGTTAGCTTCATCTGAGCAAGGCATGTCCCTATATGTATATATCTGAGCAAGGCATGTCCCTATATGTATATATCTACACCCAAATACATACATATCTTCACCTATTTACATTGAGTTTAACAAATTGACTTTCATGATTCTGGTAATTCTAAAATATGAAATGTAGGCTAGTAGGCTGTTGAGTCAAGGAAGAGGTGATTTTGCAGTCTCAGTGTGAAGGCTGACTGGAGGCAGAAATTATTCCTCCTCAAAGGTTTTCTCTAGGCCGGGTGTGGTGGCTCACGCCTGTAGTCCCAGTGCTGTGGGAGGCCGAGGCGGGTGGATTGCCTGAGCTTAGAGGTTCAAGACCAGTAAGACCAGCAGTGAGCCAGAGTAAGACCCTGTCTCTACTAACATCAAAAACAGCACAGCATCTCCAGAGGAAGAAGAAAATGAACAACAAAAAAGAGTACTTCAAACAAGGAAGAATGTACAAGCAAGTTGAAATTAAAAATAAAAATTAAATTAAAAAAAAAAAAAGGTTTTCTCTAAAACCTTTAATTGATTGGATAAGGCAAAAATCACCTCATGGAAAATACTGATTAACTCAGTCTATTGAAATGTTAATCCCATCTAAAAAACTGCACAGGAGCATTTAGACTGTTTTT
>CAUYPK010034222.1:0-64398 GCA_963574355.1 Loris lydekkerianus
CCATTCTTGAGATACTTTACTAAGAAGGATATGTTCCAACTCCATCCATGTAAACATGAAAGAGGTAAAGTCTCCATCTTTCTTTAAGGCTGCATAATATTCCATGGTGTACATATACCACAATTTATTAATCCATTCGTGAATATATGCTATTTTTGAATAAACCTTTATTTTTTTCGTTGAGATTATGTACCAAGTGGCAAAATGTAGGATCTGCCTTTCTCTCCCTGGATAGAAAGGGAAACATTTTTTCTGAAAGTTATTAAAGGCTTCGTATGGTGGCTCACGTCTGTAATCCCAGCACTTGAGGAGGCTGAGGCTGGAGGATCATTTGAACTTAGGAGTTCAAGACCAGCCTGAGCAAGAGTGAGACCTCATCTCTACTGAAAATAGAAAAAATTAGCTGCAAGAGGAACTCTTGAGCCCAAGCGTTTGAGGTTGCTGTGAGCTATGATGCCACCGCACTCTACCCAGGGCAACAGGGTGAGACTAACTCTAAATAAATAAGTAAATAGAGTAAAATTGTTTTAAAAAACAGTAAAAAAGGCAAAATAATTTCCTAAATAAGAGACACAACTCCAAACATTTCAAAAACTAATTTTCACTTTCACTTCTTGCCACAGGTTTTCTCAGGATTGTGTAGTAGTAATCACAGTGGTCCTGAAGAACTAGATTATAGTTGGGTCTATGTGGTTGTAGTTCTGAGAAACTGATATACTAAGTAAAATATGTGTCTTGTAATGTTAAGAAAAAGAAAAGAGGACTGTCAGTTTGCTGAGTAGGTGAAGCACATTGGAGCTGAGTAGATCTTGTCCAGAGGATGTGAACATGTAACTTTACCTGCCTGTTACGGAGCAAGTTGGAAAAGCAGCCATGGGGTGGATAGCTTAAGAGTGTCTGAAGTAAGACTAGGACCACACTTTTCTGAAAGTTTTTTCTCCCTTACTCCATCCATTAAGTGCTTCTCAACTCTTTCTAACACAATCATCTCTTAACTTGTACTTCCCTCCTGTAGTTTTGTAAAAAGTCACAAGACTTATCTAACTTTTTAGGTGAATAGTTCTTTTGGTTTTTCAGTGCTCTCTTAATCTGATTTTGTGATCCTTTAGTCAGGGCTCCAGCAACTCCTCGTTTCAGTGCCCTGTGACCTAATTTAAGAGCATTTTTTTCACATTAGAGCATCTGATTATAAAGCCTGCTCTCTTTGCCAGGGGAAATGTCAACATATCCTTAAATCTTACACACCTTAGAAGTTTTCTTGTTTTTCCTTGCCTCACCCCCCCCCCATTTTGTTTGTTTTTTCTTTTCTGATCTTTATTGTTTTGTATTAGTTTTAACATATATGTAAATACAATTAAATGGAGAACTGATTGCAGTGGACTCAGTAAAGAGGACGTAAGCAACTTATAGACTATGCCTTTTAACAATCATTTCTATTTTTGATAAATTCATACTTCTAATGAACTCGTTTTTTATTTTATCTTAATGAGCTTAATCTGCATTGTTTATCAATAAAGAATGTCTACTAACTCCCACCTACCAAAAAACTATCTTATCCTCAGAAACAAGTTAATCTAGCTTTTTATTTTAAGTATGTATCATTAGTGTTATCACGGTAAGTAGGTATCATTAAAAGCCTTGACATTTTAACTTGATTTTCACACGAATCATTTTTCATATAAGTTGATCTATAAAAAGTGGCTTCTGACATTGGTGCCTCTAACTCAACGGCTAGGGCACTGGCCACATACACCAGAGCTGGAGGGTTCAAACCTGGCCCAGGCCTGCCAAACAACAATGACAAGTACAACAACAACAAAAAAATAGCTGGGCGTGGGCGGTGCCTATGGCTCAAAGGAGTAGGGTGCCAGCCCCATATACTGGAGGTGGCGGGTTCAAACCCAGCTCCAGCCAAAAACTGCAAAAAAAAAAAAAAAAAAAAAAAATACCCAGGTGTTGTGGTGGGCAACTGTAGTCCCAGCTATTTGGGAGGCTGAGGCAAGAGAATCACTTAAGCCCAAGAGTTTGAGGTTGCTGTGAACTGTGACACTGTGGCACTCTACTGAGGGCAACATAATGAGACTCCTTCTCAGAAAAAAAAAGAAAGTGACTTATATGGTAGGTGGTAAGTCCACTCTTGGTGATTAACAATGATATTTTATCACCTTATTTCTATATTTAAATATGATTTCTAAGAAAAAGATTAGTTTGTTGCCTAAATAAAGAGTGATGACCAGTATTTCTTATGTACCTAATTTCTTTTGGTGTTTAGGATCTAGCACCTCAAAAGAGAAATGGGCTGTTCTCCCCAGACCATGAAAACAATGTACATACTGAATACCAAATATAAACCCAAAAGTGTGGCAGAAGACAACATTTTGTCAAAGAAATTGCTCTTTAAAAAGCAGCATTTTATCCCAGCAGTTGCTGTCTAGTGGCAGACAGCACTGGAACAGCACAGTGGAACAGTCTGTGTGCTGTCTACGGTCTTGGCCAAATCTAAGGTCCTTCAGTGGTCATGTTTGGGCAAACGGATGCCTACGGACTCCAACTATTGTTTATAACAAATTGTTTTGATTCGGAGCATGGCTTAACATCTTTTCTAATAAAGAGGGTATTTCAGGTTCTAGAAATACCATGGTTACCGTATATGTTGTGTTTAGTCATTTTCTTACAATGATTTAAGAAAGTCATATTTTTACACTGCATGGCAAATTATAATGTTATGTAGTGTTTGCAGCATTTAACCAGCTTATGTCCAACACTTCAAAAATATCCTTAGGCTCCTTCCATATTGGTGTAGTTCTAAATATGTTCCCCAGGTTTATACTTTTTTTAATAAGCATGTATATTATAGGCTATAGAAGGAATGGAATCTCAAATTAAGTGTTAGTTGTATGTTCAAATTTCAAAGATGATTGAACTCCTGAAGGTCATCTAAAGATGTTTGTCACTCACCTCTTCCCCTGCCTTCTTTCCCTGAACCTTCTCCACAATAAAAAAATAAATAAATTCAAAAAAAAAAAAAAACATTTTCTTATCTTGATCCCAAGTGTTTTTCAATTTCCAGGAATTTGTTGAAATCTCTTGTCTTGAGAAGGATCAACTGAATATATGTTCAATTCACTACATGGAAACTGATGCTGGGAGTGTAATTTAAACCTCGATAAGATGGATTCAAATGCCATTTAGAGAGAACAGGCGCCCGTTTATATTGTGTGAATTCTGGATCTATCTCTGAATGGGGAGATCCATATTTTGTATTTATTCCCATGAAGAACTAGAATGTAAATATTGATATATGAATGCTTCTGATGCTCTAGCAGGGGTCCGCAAACTGCGGCTCGTGGGCCACGTGAGGTGGTGTGATTGTATTTGTTCCCATTTTGTTTTTTTCCTTCAAAATAAGATATATGCAGTGTGCATAGGAATTTGTTCATAGTTGTTTTTTTTTTTAAACTATAGTCCAGCCTTCCAACCGTCTGAGGGACAGTGAACTGACCCCCTGTATAAAAAGTTTGAGGATGCCTGCTCTAGAGAATCTTTGAGTTCGTGTCCTAATTTTTCCCTTAGATGCAGAACTCCTTGCTGGATTTGTACAGCTGTTGCACCTTGGAGTTATCACCAAATCAATCCCTGGGTGGAGGAGGAGGGAGCCTGTCTTGCTCTCTGGCTAAAGGAAGTGTAGTTCCCTAAGACAGGAACAGAAGGAACTCCTGACCTTCCTATAGTTATCTTGTTGTAGGAAGTATAGTTTCCTACAAAGAACAGAAAGACCATCAGCAGAGAATAGGAAGTGGGGGCTGTAGGGTCAGTCAGAGGCCAGGAGTTGGGGGAGGGATAGGACAGGTGCTTAATCCTTTGAGTTGCCAGGAAAGGACATGCTTATCATCCACATTTGAATGATGGGAACTTCCTCAACACCCTGAACAGGAAGAGTCCTACACAAGAAGCCCACAGCAAGGGGTTAGAGCATTTGCCAGAGTAGCTATTTTTAACATCATTGAACTCTACAGTGAATCCTAATAGTGCAGATTGGGAGGAGACCAGAGTTAGATTACCGTAAGTCAGGGTTTGTCAGAGTCTGGTCTGTGGACCAGCAGTAGCAATACTACCCAGAACTTGTTAAAATTGCAGATTCTTAGAGTCCAGTGGTTTTGTGTTTTATCAAGATCTTCAGGCCATTCTAAGAGAGCTCAAATTTGAGAACCTCTGGTCCAGCCAATTCAACCTAATTGTAGTGGCAAAGTCAATGTTGCGAAAGAATGAGTGAAACTTCATTACATGCTAGAACATGCTTCAGACTTTATATGCCTTTTATAGGGCATGCTGTGTTTCAGGTTGAAGAACAGAAAAGACTCTGCTTCACTATAGATACCAGTAACATGTAACATTGTTCTTGTAAGTGGAGAATACTCCTTTTCGCTGCTACAATTCACTCTGGAATTTAAATTCTACTAGATTATAATGTAATTAAGCATCTCCCCGGGCCTCCTTTTTTGTTTTAAAAATTTATTCCTTGATTAAAAAATACTTTATATATGCCAAATATATAACATAATGGATATTTTGTTTCCATGGGTTTGTGGCAGCAAGAATTCGTTCAGAAGCACTAGGTACATAAAAACTATCTAAATGTCTATTTAAAATGTAGGTTATTGGCCACTGTCCTTGGAGATTCTGATTTAGTAGGTGTAACAGTGTTCAAGAATCTGCATTTTTAACAAGCACTACTTCTCACCAGCCTGTCTTCCCCAACCCATGTTGCTTCTGGTGCATGTGGTCCTCAGAGCACGCCTTGAGAAAAAACTCTGCTATATTTACAAGGAGAGTGGTGATTTATCTGATTATAATTTCACCTGAGGAAATTCCAAGATAGACATGTTTTCATGAATTTCTGAGAATATTTGCAGATATGAATCTTAATTACTAGTAATGAAGCTACCAAATTGTTTAATGCTCACTGGAAAATTACACAGGGATGCTGGAGATAAAATTATTTGGGAAGTCTTGAGTAGTCTTCCCAGGTTAAAAATTCCCCTCAAGACCTTCTTGACAGTGAAATATTATAACATAAAACCAATCTGACTTAAAAATTTACAGTTCTATAATATTTTGTGAGTAATCTTTAGGAAGCCTACCCTTACTGTTAGGGTGCTACATGGTAAAATTTTACACAGGAAACGAACAACTAGAGAAAACACAAATGGAGACGTACATCCCTTCACACTGTCTCCAAGCTGTGTGCTGATTCAAAAGGCTAGTCCAAGGTGTTAATAAGAAAATGCTGTGTCAGTGAGTGCAAAGGCTAGTACCTTAAGGTCACTGTCAAAACAGGAGTAAATTCATCTAAAATAACTTAAGATATTTTTCTTGGTCTGTCACCTAGATTGCAGTGCAGTGGCATAATAATAGCTTACAGAAATCTCCAGCCCCTGGCAGGCCTCATCCTCCCAAGTAGCTAGGATTACAAGCACACATCACCATATCCAGCTAATTAAAAACTTTTTTTGTAGTGTTGGAGATTCAATGTGTTCCCCAGGTTGGTCTTGGATTCCTGGCCTCAAGTGATCCTCCCACCTCAGCCTCCCAAGATGTTGGGATTATAGGATTAAGCCTAGTCTAATTTTTTTTTTTCTTGCATAGAGTTGTCAAAATTGTACTTAGATTCCAAAAAAAAAAGATTAATAAGCAAGAATGGGGTAGAAATTATTATTTTTCTCCTGGTTTTTTTTTTTTTTTTTCCTGTTCTCTTTGGAGAAAGTCTGCAGTTACTAACTTTCTCTATGCCTTGCTACTACTCCAGGGTTCAGTGAGGGCTGCTTGAAATGGGTAAGAATAAAGATGATGTCATATTCTTGTTTTACCTGGGGTGGGTAACTACTGACAGAGGTAGTTCCCTCTTTGCAATGGGAAAAGGGAGTTAAAAAAAAAAAAAAGAAAAGATTAAATATTCCAGTGCATTCAATGGGTTTTTTTTTGAAGGGGGGGGGGAATGTCTGGGGATATTGTCAAATGACATCCCTCATCAGGAATGGGGCTAAGGTCTTAGGAAGCTGTGTCAAGCTACCCACTGCACTGATATTTCAAAAAAGAAATCAAACCCGTATTTCCTTTAGATGGGAGGAGTAGATGGGAGGAGCAGGGGTCCTCAGACTGTGGCCCCTGGGTCACATGCAGCGGTGTGATTTTATTTGTTCCTGTTCTGTTTTTTCACTTCAAAATAAGATATGTGCAGTGTGCATAGGAATTTGTTCATAGTTTGTTTGTTTTTAAACTATAGTCCGGCCCTCCAATGGTCTGAGGGACAGTGAACTGGCCCCCTGTTTAAAAAGTTTGAGGATCCCTGTGAGTCACTACTTGAGGAACGGGCCTCTCTGCACATTCTTGACTAGTGTTGGAAGTAAGGGGGCAGGGTCCGTAGAGAACACTGCCATCTGATCATCAACCTTTTGCTGTGTTCAAGTCTGTTTATCATCCAGAGCATGGCAGCACCTGGAGTGTACCACATCAGACTCAAGAACTTGTAGTCTTTGTTCTTTCAGCTGCTGCCCTCACAGAGGCCTACTGCTCTCCATTTGCTTCTATGTACCTTGTGATATTTTCAGATACTTTTGTCTTGACTAAGTGTCAGCTCTGTTTGCACATCAAACCCATGATTGTTTGTTTGGATGTTATCACTGAAGATGAGGTTAAGGAAAAAATGAGTCAATGGTTAAGTGGATTTTAGATCAATATTTCATAAATATTAACACAGATTGCATGGGGGTGGTGAAAGTACTGAAGGTGCTGCATACATGACCAAAGTTTGGGAAATATTGTTTTAAACAGGTACTCATGGCTAATACATTTTTAAATAGTCTTTAAAATAATAAAGTAAATTATAAAGTTGAAGTACTATGTCATGTTGGAAGCAGATGTGTAGTCAGCATAGCACAGCTCTGTAACTGCAAATTCCCTTTCAGGGCAATATGCATCTCTTTTCACTAGGCCTTATAGAACACTAAACTTGTAATAATCCTTGCTGATATCATCTATGTGCTTTTACTGTGTGTGTGTTATTCCAAACTAAGTAAGATTTTCTATCTCCGGTAGGATGCTTGTGAGAAAACTACTGTAGAACTTTGTTTTAATCATATGCTGTTCTTTATTCCCCCTTTGTAAAGTAATAACTTTATTGAGGTATAATTCACATACCATACAATCCACCCCAATAGTTTTTAGTGTATACACAGAATTACACAACCATTAACCACTGTCTAATTTTAGGGTATTTTCATTACGCCCAAAGAATCCCTGTACCCATTAACAGAGCCTCCCTATTTTTCCCTTTCCCCAGTCCCTGGTAACTACTAATGTACCTTCTGTCCCTGTGGGTTTGCCTTGTGTGGATATCTCATATAAATGTTATGCAGCATTTTGTGTCTTCCTTCTTTCACTTGCACAGGGTTTTCAGGGTTCACCCAGACTGCAGCTGCATCAGTACGTCATTCCTTTTTAGGCTCAGTAATATACTGTCCTTTGTGTGGATATACCGCATTTCGTTAATCCATTCATCAGTTGAGGGGCATTTAGGTTGTTTTGCTGTGTATGTGTGTGTTTTTAAACAGTGTTCCCTATATCTTGGACTTTTCAAATAGTTATTGGATGACTCTGTAGGGGTATTTTAGAGGGGATTCATGTAGTAAGTGAATTTAGAATCTCTCTGATCATGGGTTTGAGGAGTCTATATCTGTAATGTCTTTGTGCTAGTAAAATACTCTCTTCTAGAGCTGGAGCAGTTATTTTTTTTTCTCTGTAGCAAAACATTTGCTATTTAAAAAGAAAATGTTTTCACATTACTTCTTTAAGAGCTGAATTTCAAAAATAATTTCTATTAAAAATAATACTCTTCAATATATCTGGAAGAGGAAATCTTCCTGAAAAAGCTGATATTTTTGTCTATATTTTTATTTTATTTTCCAATCTCTTCATTTTTACCCTATTGAACCCTGTAACTCAACTCTATTAATCTAAATCCTATTTCTAGCATGTGAATATTTATAGACAATAATAAATTACATTATTCTAATAGAGTTTAAAATGTTTTGTTAATTTTTATCCCAGAATAACAAAAATCACTGGGTGGTCTGAGTACAGCCTACAGCTTTAAATATTAAGCCAATTCTTTTTATTTTTAAAGGCTGTATTAATTTAATTATATCTACAAAAGTGTTCAAGTATTTATCTTGGGCCTGTGGGTACAAAGCACTTCATGGGATAGTAGTGTTTTCTTTTGCCTTCTTTTAACTTTGGTACTCAAAATCTGCGCCTGCGATTTTGCAGTGGGGACAATGATTGAGCTAGCAGATGACTAGAATTATGAAGGTTTTGGAAACTGGAGCACGTGAGAACTGAGGTTGTTCACTTGTTTAAGAGAAGACTCAGACAGTGTCATGACAGCCCTCCCAGCCATTCATAGTTTGTCTATGAAATCTTTTTCTTCCCCTGGAGAGTGGTGGGAGAAAGTTACAGCAAAAGACATATATATCAGTAAGGCTGCTACTGATGTTGGGTTGTAAGTAGGCCTAAAACTTGGGGTTTTTTTCTAACTTTTCATTCTTATATACTTTACACCATCTTCTAATTTGTAGAATATCTAGTCCAGTGTCTGATAAGAATGGTTTCTGGGTTGTATTTTGCCTATTCAGGATATATGGAATGTTATATTATTACATTAACACATGATTTTAACTGTAACAGAACTTAAAAGGGTGGAATGCTATTTGGTATTTTGATATTGCAGTATTGTGCTACCTATAGTTAAGGTTTATTCGTCAGAATTAAAATAACGTCTTCCATTTGGTGTAATGCATAAGATTTAGTCCATCCTTAAAAATGTGGGACTTGGAATATATCTTGTCTTGCCAATAAGCAGGAGGATGTGGTGGTATTTAGGGATGGTGGGAAGCCTCTGGTATGGTGGGTGTCCATGTTTGTGTGGTGGAGAAGTAGTTCTTGACCTGTTTCAGTATTGCCTGTCTGCTTCAGTTTAAGGGTTTAGGCTCTAAGGTACTTCCCTGTGCTTTAAATGGCCGTTTTTGATGTATGCTTTCATGGCCTTCAGGCAACAGAATGTAATGCTAACAGTCTGTGAACAGACCATATGAATTTAAGTCTCAACTCTACCATCTAATAACTGTGAACTTAGGGAAGTATATTAACTTCTCTGGGCCTCAATTTACTTATCTGTGAAATGGAGATGATTGTACCTACATCACTGGGTAGTGAAATTTAAATGCAAAAATGTACTTACTGTGCGTAGCCTATCTCACAGCAAGCAGCCAAAGATGTTAGATGCTAATTCTTGTTAATACTCATGTGCAAAGGTTAAAGATTTTTTAATAGTCCAGAGGAATTCTGAATTCGCTGAATTCCCAGGAGGGAAAGACTCTGGTGCACCCGATTCCCTAAGGCAGGCAAGACTCATGGTGCCTGCCATTCATTCTAGGAAAGTTGTCATTCAAGACCATTCATTCTAGGGAAGTTTTGACTGAATGGATTTGATTCTCCTGGTTTTCCCTTGTGGAGATCTGTCACTACCGTGTTCCGTGAGCCTCTGAAATGTGAAATGTACACTATTTGTGTGGTGAGAGTTTTCTGATTTCTTTTTAGAGGTACATGGGTGAATGTGTAGATAGATATTCCATAGGAACATTACAAAAATTAGAGCACTGTGAAAAGCTGTACCACCTATGCTATAGGAGAAAAGCAGTACATTTTTCTCAAAGGAGATTAGAAAAGGACAAGAAAAAATATTTTAAATTAATGAGATGACAAAATGAACTTTGTCTAAATCCACATGAATATCATAAAACTACATTCAGTTTTATATGATTAAATTATTCATTCAAAAGTATCTATTAAGCATTTATTAATCCTGGTTAGCTCTGTCTAGGACAGTGTCAAGAAACCCCTGGGGCCTCTCCTTATGGAAGTGACAGCTTCTTAAATCCAGGTCAGGTTCCTCATGCTTGTTTTCTGGAGGCAGGTCGCAGGGGCTTTATCTTGGTTTTCTCTCCTCAGAATTGTTTCCACCCTTTATTTCCTGGGAGTTCCGTTTTTCCCCACTGCTGGGGAGCACTATGGGTTGGCCACTCTTCCTTTAGTTTTTGCCTTTCTTTGTTGCCCCTGTGGTTGTCTTCAAATTCTTTTGGTGTTAGGATTTGTACTGCTAATCCTGAGGGAAATTAGAAGAGGGCTAACAAATACAGGTAATTAAAGATTTTGGAGTTTTTACAATTGTGGTTACTAACTCAGTGATAATAACTGCTTATGTTGTAACTGGAAGCCAAGTGGGTGTCCATCTTCATTAAAGTGTCAAGCCCACTAAACTTCTTCTATTTGATGGGCTGTTCTTCTATCCACCCCACCCGCCAAATATCTTTCTTTCTTCCACCAGTAGAGATTGATGAAATCAAGAAAGAGTCAGAAGAATCCTCCCCATATTGGGTGTGTAGTTTGCATTGCCAAGGACCTCCAGATAGGACAATACCCTCTTTCAAAATCTATCTCAGATCTGTAGTGAGATGACGGACACAGAGACAAGCTGCCTTTGAAAGATGAGTGTATTGTTTATAGTTTCCAGGAGGAGGGGGCACACAACAACACACAAGGCCACGTGGATGCACAGGGTCGGTCAGAAGGCAGAAAGAGTGAGGGGAAGCATGAGCAGGAGCCTTTACTGGGGTTTCTATGGAAATCAAGGAAGGGCAGGCTAAAGAGATTCAGGATTGTCTAGGTGGAATAATTTTGGAAGGCTCTGGAGTATGAGTGATCCCTAGTTGTGTGGTGCCTGGCTATGGAGTAATTTAGGGCAGTGGAATAAGGATGTGATTGGGGGAGTGGACTGTGGATTGGTTGCTCTGCCTGTGAAAGGCATGCACTCAGGTTTATTCATTACTATGTCTTGGATTTAGCTAGCCAGGGAGGAGCAATCTCTCCAGGATTAGTAAAGCCCCAAGATATCAAAGCATCATAAAATATAGAAAATAAAAAACAGAATTAATGCATGCCTCTTCCAGCAGAGCTGTGCTTATCACAGAAGTGATTCTTTTGGGAATGTTTTCTTATTGAAAGATAGAAAGAATGGTAAAGTGGCTTCCAGCACCATGGAGATTATAGTCTAGCCTCATAGATAAACCTACACACATCAAACAGTGGCCAGCCATACAGGACAGAAAGATAAGCACAGTGTAAAGAGAGTTTAAAGAAAAAAGAGGTGAGGGGGCAGTGGTAGAAAGCTGCTTTATCGATTGTCAGCTGTGTAACCTTGAGCACATTTATTTAATCCCTGTTTTGTTCTCTCATTTGTAAAGTGAGTTTAATAATAGTAATATTCTCATCATAGAATGTTTGTGAAGACTAAACAAGTTAACAAAGCCTGGCCCTTAGTAAGTATTCAGTAAGTGTCAGTTATTATTAGAGCTACTGAAGAAACTTTAGTGGAGTGGATAGAATTGATCTTTACTTTAAGGAAGAGAAAGAGTAGGGCAGGATGGGAGGGAGAGAAAGAGGGTAAATGTCCCTTTCTGAGCCAAGGGTGGCTGGAAATGAGCCTGGTAAATGCAGGTAAAAGATCAGATTGATAGGATAAGTATGACAAAAATTGGTTAATGAGAGCTTTGAATGCCAAGGAATTTGCATTTTTTCTTTTGAAGGAGCTAAGGAAATTTCACCCCAAAATATGACTCCTTGATATAAACAATATTTTGAATTAAAGGCCATTCATGATCAGAAAACACTGGAAGAGGCCTTTCCTCTACATAAAACGTGAGTAACCTGATAGGGAATTAAAAGGGGCTGCTGATTTCCTTTTTTACATGCTAACAGACCTAGCCCCAAATCCTTTAGAACATAATACCTGTCTTTCACATTAATTTATAGAACCATCTGTTTCCCTCCATCTACACATCCCACCTAGCAACCCTTTTTTTTTTTTTCTTTTCTTTTTTTTTTTTTTATTAAATTAGCAACCCTTTTAAAAGGTATCTATAAAAGTCTCTGACCATCGTTGAGGCTTTGGGTAATCATTCTTATGGTTCCTCCCACATGCGTAGTATTTTAAAATAAACCTTTTTCTTATTAATCTACTGTAATTATGAGTTGATCTTTTAGTAAGGAAAAGAGCAGGAAAAGGAAAAGGGCAGGTTTCACCATGATCCCTACACTTCTTTAAAAAAATCTTTTTTTAAAGCAGAGACATAACATTAAATTAGTGTTTATGCCACTTGTGGTTGGAGAAAGGAGAGACTTGGGGCAGGTTGTATAAATCAGGATGGATTTAAGTTAGCAGTAGTTAAAAAACAACTCCAAACTCTGTGGTTTAAAAAAATGAAGATGTGTTTTTTGCTAATCCTACACATCCATGACAGGTCAACTGGGGACTCTGCTCATCACAGTTATTCAGAGATCCAGACTGATAAAACAGCCAACTTGTCATATTTTGTTTACCTTAAGAGAAGGAAAGGGACACTCTGGAGGGTCCCAGACACGCATACTTCCACTTATGACTCAGCTCTGGAGCAAGTCGCATGTCAGAAACCAGTTACAAGGATTGCAGAAAGTGTAGTCCTTCTATGTTTGGGGGCAGTGGGAGGAACGAACTGGAAATAATCATAAAGTAGCACTGATGACTGCTCACCACATAGGGAGACTCATTTAGAAGGTTGTTTTATAATAAGTGCTCTTAATTTCTGGGTCAGAGTTGTCACAGATAAAACAAAAAATTTGAAGGAATTTGAAAGTTGATAATGGATTGGTTGGAGTTGCAAAGAAAAGAAAAGAAGGAGGCAAAATTTTTAGATCCAGTGGGAGATGATGATGCCAAAGCAGAAATACGGGGTTAGTGTGTGTTGGGATGGTAGCAGACCAGTGGGATGCCTTCAAGGCCTCTAGAGCTGTGCGCCTTCATAAATAAAGAATGAGCTCAAGTTAGATTTGGCAAGAAGTAAGGCACTGTGAATGTTTAAAAGTATATTTTTGGGTAAGTAGGATGGTCAGATGTCAGATTTCAACAGTTACCAGAAATGCTGTGGTCATAAAATAGAAGAGGGTATAACTTACTGGTTGGAAAAGTGATCAAACAAAAACAAAAACTAGAATGGTAGTTATTGAGCCCAGCAAGAGAAAGCACATTTTGTTATTGTTTTCTCCAGTAGGAAAAACTGAGCAACTTGAAAGGCTCCTGTCAGCTGACCAGTGGGGAAATCAATGTGGGAGGGAAGGAGGAAGTGGTCGTACTCCATGGCTGGGAGCCAAAGTGGAGGACAGAGGCTGTGAGATGAACCTCAGGGTGAGGACAGGGACAGATTGAACGCTGATAACTAACTACCCACACAGCAAACGAGGTGATTAGAAGGGGAAATTTAGATAGGAATTTGCAAATCTCAGTGGACTCAGGGGAAAATGCAAGATGGGGCATACCTAGTATCCATGGGGTTGATACAGTCAAAGTTAAGCAAGCAGAGACCTGGAACCCTAGTGAGACCATAGAACAAATGTTTTGACATTACTGACCATGAAGTCCAGTTGGGGCTATTCAGCTGCTTTCTGTAGTCCACACTCAATAACATGAGTGCTGAATAACAAAGTAACAGGGGGAAGAATGGAGTAGGGTTACTTTGTCCCTAATCATGGTTCAAAGAAGAATAAAAATATGTTAATAGTACAACATGGGTTTTTAAGGTAAAATTATTTAGTTTAAATTACATATAATGTGCGAAAATATACTTACTCATCAGAAGTTATCAAAAAAATACAGGTATAATATTTTTGGTGCCCTGAACATTGTAAATTTGGAAAATGCTTCAAAACTCAGGACTTAACAAAATACTCTGCTATTGATTTCTCATTTTAATTGAGCTTTTTTTTGTTTTAAGTGTAAGAATGGGACAGGAGCTGGGGAGACAATGGAGTGTTTAGTGTATATGCTCCCCTCCCTCTCCTGACCTAATTATTCTCCCTTCACCATCCTGAATCCAACCTTTGGGTTTCCCCTGCCTCTGCTCTGGTAGGTGATGGGCCTCTGGTTTTGCATTGGCGTTGATACAAAGAAGTGTTTCATGGTTACTCCGTAGATTGCTGTGTCATCGTTGAGGCACACACACACTGGTGGTTAAGAGCACACTGGAGTCTAACCGCTTGAGTTCAAATTTTGGTTATTTGAGACATTTCACTTTCTCTGAGCATTATTTCCTCACCTGTAAAATGGGAAAAATAAGGTTACAAGAGATTAGGAGAGTGCCAGGTTTATAATAAGCACCCAACAAATATCAATTATTTGTTCTTCTAAATCAACGGTTCTCAACCTGTGGATCATAACCCACAGGAACTGTATTAAAGGGCTGTGGCATTAGGAATGTTGAGAACCAATGTTCTAAATAGTCTCTAATAGATGTTTTCACCGCTTTTCTCTATTTTTTTTGTTGTTTTTTTTAAAGTGACAAATCAAGTTATTTGTCCCGGGAAAATGGAGAGTGGGCTGTACAGTATATGCAAAGTTTTGTGTGTTGAGCAAGATGCCAAGGGCTGAGGAAAGAGGAGAGGATGAAGGATAAAGAGGTTGCATAAGGACAAAGTCAAACTCAATGGGAGAGGAATACGCAGCAGGCCACTCGATGATTGATTAGTTCATTCATGGGCAGGTGTAACTTCTTGGAGCAGAAACGTGACATTTCCATTTCTTTATAGTTATAACCAGTTCTCCCAGGAACCCTTTTCTGACCATTCTGCTATAGTTTAACATAAGTGGCACTCTATAGAAAAGTGAAATATGCTCTACTTTGCAAGCAAGTAGCAATCAAAGGGATAAATTCTTTCCTCTTTGAAAATAGAGTGAAATCATTTCCAATCTGATCTTTGCAACCCAATGCCTGCTGATAACGTGAGCATAAACACATTAGGCACCAAAGAGGAATGGCATTTGGATGCTAAGATGTGATCAGGAAAGCCAGAGTAAACATAAGCTGCCATCAGTGAAGTCCATCATCACATCATGTTTAAGCATAATTCAGGGTAGTCATACACAGGGAGTAAAATCAGTTTTTGTTTTCAGTGTTCTTATTTCAGACCTCCCTCCTGCCCTTGACTGGTTATAATGTATAAATCAAGCCACAGCTGACAGTGATTTTTGTTTTGTTTTGTTTTTAATCCTAGAAAAAGTCTTTGACTCAGACTCTGACTTGGCTTCACTGCATTGATCTTCATCACAAGCACTTTTTATAATTCCCACAACAACATTAACTCCAATGGTTTTTTTTTTTTTTTTGCATATACATATCACAATAGGGTCTTTCATTACAAGATCACAAATTATATACAGTCACTTTTATATACTTATGAAAGTAGTAAATTTGAAAAAAGAGAGACTATTTAAAACTTGAGACCAGAGAGCACAGTTTATCTTATTTACAGTTTGGTTTAAAGATTGGTATTTAAGTTAATATCATACCACATGTGGTAATCCTGCAAAGTGCTACATATTTTTATTTATAGTTAAGGGAATAAAGCAAAGTCCCCTTTTCATTATGTTTTCTTGCATTATTTACTCAGTGATAAATGACGTTGCCTCACGGTTATGGGTTTTGCAATGAAAGACTCTATTGTGGCATTTATTTCTATGGGGAGGGAGGAAGCTGTCAGAGTTACAGTTCCAGAGGGAATTTAAATTCTGAACCTGCTGGTACTTGTACAGTTAAAACATATAGCTTAATGTTGTTTTAACACTGTATTTTTACTTGAAGTAAAAGAAAAATAAATGGGAATGAACAAAGGGGAAAAGCTTAAGGTTGAAATGCAAGAAACAGAATAAAATGTCTGAAGGCATATGTCAAACTCAAAGAATGAAATTGTACAAGAGATAATGGATCATTTGATTGGCCTGTTTCTGCTGTTGAGAAATGACTTCAGCTTTAAGAAGTTCATTAATGGTTTAAGGGCACCAAAGAACAATTTCTACCAAATGGAGAAGACATGAAAATAAGCTGAAATGAAAGTTATGAGTGGCTGGCAAGTTTAACATGTTGTCCAAAACTTTGAGGAGAAAACCAATTTCATGCTGTATCTGTTTGTCCAACCAATATTCACAAGAATTTCTGCTGAAGAAGGAAGGAGATAGATATTTTGGAGGGAGGGTTAGTATTTCAGAATATATTTATTTTGAAATAGAAATAATAAATAAAAGGAAATATCAATTTTGAATCAGGTAGAAATTAGTTCAGCCGTCATTCATTTGGAATTTTGGATAATTTATTAAGAAATGGGCTGCTAAGTAAATGGGGACTTCCTAAGAAGTTAACGACATAAGAAAGAATTTAGGACTAACATATTTGAGGCAAATGTCCTCTCCCTCCCCCCATTCATTCAGCATTTGAAAAATATGATTCCACTATTTCCTGGAACTTGCATTGTTTCTGATGAGAAGCCAAGTGTTACTGTGATTTGAAACCAACTGTCGTTTGTTTCATTGTTCCCTGTGTATAATAAGGGATTTCATTCTGGCTGCTTTCAAGATTTTTTGTTTTGTTATCAGTTGTTTGACAGTGATGTGCATAGGTGTGGTTTCCTTTGTGTTTATCCTGCTTGAATTTAAATTTATTATCTCGCACCAAATGTGGAAAAATTTAATTATTTAAAAAATAAATGGTTATTTTGGAAATACGTTTAGATTTATGGAAAAAAGGTTGCAAATGTAGTATAGGAAGTTCTCACATACTTATCACCCAGCTTTCCCTAATGTTAACATCAGGTGTAATCATGGTATTGTTTGTGAAAGTAAAAAAGCAGTGTTGCTGTTATCTACAGTTTTTCTACTGATGCCCTTTTTCTTTGTTTTAGGGTCTAATCTAGGATTTCATATTGCATTTTGTCATTATTTCCCCTAGACTTCTCCATTCTTGAACAGTTTTTCAGAATTTACTTGCTTTTTGTGGCCTGGACACTTATGAAGAGTACTGGTCAGGTATTTTTTAGAACGTCCCTCAGTGTGAGTTTGATGTTTTCTCATGCTCAGACTGAGTTTATATGTTTAGGGAATACTACAGAGGTAAGGTGCCCTTCTTATTGTACCATATTAGAGGATAATGCTATCAATATGATCAGTTGGTGATACTAAACTTGATATCATGTGTCCAAGTTGTATCTGCCAGATTTCTCCACTATAAAAGAAAGATGTCATCTTCCACTCCTTATTTATTTATTTACTCAAAAAAAAATTTTTTTTCTGACAAAAGTTTCACTTTATCACCCTCAATAGAGTGCTGTGGCATCACAGCTCACAGCGACCTCCAACTCCTGGGCTTAGGCAGTTCTCCTGCCTCAGGCTCCCAAGTAGCTGGGTCCATAGGCGCCTGCCACAATGCCCAGCTATTTTTTCATTGCAGTTTGGCTGGGGCTGGGCTTTAACCCGCCACCCTTGGTATATGGGGCCGGCCTCGTACTCACTGACCCACAGGCGCCACCCCTCTTTTTTTTACTATATCAGAATGGACAGATTTTTTTCCCCCCTTGGGTTCTAATTCAATGCTATCATTATTTATTTTCCAACTATAATTGTTCTGGCTTTGATCATTGGAAGTTATTCCAGGTTGGTTCCTATGTCCTTTTGAGATGCCCTGTTCTTCATCATCTTTTGTTTTGTTTTGTTTTGTTTTTTTTTAGCTTCCTATTTTTTCACCCTCAATGGTGCTTCAGGCTTATATCCTATTTTTCCCTGTTCTAGCCCCAAAATCAGCCATTTCTCCAAGGAAGCCTGGTTCCTTTTATTGGAAAATGGTATTTTGAAACAAGTATTGCTCACTGCTTAACATTTTTTCTAAGTGCTTTTTGAACATTCTGTTTCTCCTGTCCTTTTTGGACTCCCACTTTATGTCTCAAAGTTACCTGGGGCACTGTTCATTTTTTTACAACATGTTTTCCTCTATTTTTCAGACTGAATGATTTTTGTATAACTACTTTCAAGTTAATTTATTTTCTTCTGTAATCTCTAATCTGCTATTAAAATTGATTTTATGTCAGATACAGTATTCTTTAGTTCTAGAATTTCCTTTTTCTTTTTCCAAAAGTAATTTTTATTTATCCAATGAGTTTCCTTTTAGTTTACTTATTACAACATTCATATTCTTAATTATAATATGAATAGCTGCTTTAAAATCCTTATCCTTATTGTACCCTCAACGAATCCCCAACAATAAAAAAAGAAAAATGCTTATCCTAATTTTAATATTTGGGCCCATTCAAGTCAGTCTCCACTGGTTGCTTTTGAGTATGGGTCAAACATTTTTGTTTCTTTTATGTCTAGTAATTTTAAATTTTATCTAAGACATTGTGATTGATACTTTGCAAAAACTCTAGATTCAGGTTTTAAAGAATATTACTGTTTTGTATTAGTTGGCAATTAGTTTAACTGAACTCAAACTTCAAACTGCCTTCCTGGCAGTAGGCAGAAATGAAAATCTCAGTTTAGTTCAGTTCATTTAGTCTTAAGGGGGCTGTTTGATCTTCCTCCATACACACACATTTCAGAGGGCAGTTAGAGAATTGGGCAAAGTTCATACACAGGATATGGGACCCTTACTTACCTTATGTGCCTTCAGTTTTTTGTTATTTTTTCTTTTTCTTTTTTTGGTCCAGAGTTTATAAGTATTATCAGTGTGAGGGTTAATCTGATATAAGTTACTTCACTATTACTGAAAGTAGTACTCCCTTTTACTTAAGGGGAGGAGGGGATAATGTTAATTAAGCAAATAAGTATAAAACTGTTTTTTGTGCTATTGAGAAATACATAGTGCTATGAGGTGTAATAATAGGGGAATTTTACTTCAGTAATATCAGGAAAGTTTTTCTTGGGGACATGGTGGGGAAAGGTAAAGAATTACTAAGAGTGAATAAATGTATAACATAGCTTTCTCTGCATCTTGGCTTCTTCCTTTGCACATATTCTTGTCTTCTCCACCTTCAGTCATCACTCTGAGCTTCTGTGATGATGAAAAAGAATATATAGCTATGGTGCTTTTAATGTCACACAATGAACTATCCTGCTTGAAAACTTCTTGAGCCAAAGGAATTTTGGGTATGGACCATTAAGTGGTATACTGGAGTCTTTGGTCTTTTGGTTAATATAATCAACTGAATCATAAGGCAATCATTCCTTCCACTTTAAGTATTTAAAATTGCAGTATAACTACACACACACACACACACACGTAAGGTCAAAAGCACGAAAACTCAATATATACTCAAAAAGAAATTGAGGCAGATTGTGTTTCTCAAAATGGCCATAACAGTATCTGCCATCTTGTACATTCTTTCACAATATAACCTTGCCACTCCCCCTGTCAAAAGGTGGAGTCTTACACCCCTCTCCTCATGCATAGGTAGCATGCACCTGTAGTCTTAGCTACTTCAAACTCTCCTTGAATGTGGACTGGCCTTATGACTGTTCTCTTTAAACTAGTAGAATGTAGTGGAAGTGATGACGTTGTTGACTTTTGAGGCTAGGTCAGAAAGGCCATGCAGTTGAAGGAGTGGAGGATGGAATGTGCCATCCTCCACTATAGGCCAGATCACTACATTGATTATTTCAAGTTAAAAACATTACAGAAAATGTAGGGTGAGCTGACCTGTCTCTTCCTGTATGCAGCAAGTGATATAGGCTCCTCTGGGAGGTGTAATCTTTGCACACCAGGGCAAGAAAATAGCTCTTATCACCAACAATTTGGAATTGGAGGCTGCAGTGGACCTGAATAAACATACTTAACGAGGTAACCCTTATCTTCTGCTAGTTTTATACCCCCTATATATCTCCTAATGACTCTCCTAGAAAATTTACAGCCCCTGCCCAGATTTTCTTTGTCCTGTCACTTCTCAAATTTATCATTCTTTGTCTAAAAAGTATAAAATCATCTTGCTTTGGCCACTTCTTTGGTCTTTTTTGTAAAGATCTCTATGTACATATAAAACTAATAAAATTTGTATACTTTTCTCTTTTTAATCATCCTGATTAGTTTTCTAGATCCAGATGAAGAGCTCCCTATAAGCTAAAAGGGGGGTTGTAAGTGATCTCTGTCCCCCCATACAACTTGCAACTGGTTCTTCGGGATGCTTTCTCTGAGGGCTTCCAGCTGCCATAGAAGGCATCTGACTATTCTGAGGCCTTACTGTTAAATTCGGACTTGTATAGTCACTCTGGTCATCAGACCCTACTCCTCCAACTGAGTACCACTGAGTGACACAGCCAAATTCGTAAGATCAGAAGAAGGCTGGCTGCGATGGCTCATTCCTGTAATCCCAGCACTTCAGGAAGTCGAGTCAGGAGGATTCAACTTGAGGCCAGGAGTTTGAGACCAGCCTGTGCAACAATAGCAACCCTAACCCTAACCATGTTTCTATAAAAAGTAAAAAATTAGCTAGGTATAGGTAGCATGTACCTGTAGTCTTAGCTACTCAGGAGCCTAAGATAGGAGGGTCCCTTGAGCTCAGAAGTTTGGGGCTGCAGTGAGCTGTGAGCTATTGTGCCACTGTACTCCAGCTGGGATAACAGAGTGAAACCCCATCTCTTTAAAACAAAAAAAAAAGGTGTAGAAGGATATTCCATCTGATTGTTACCCAAATTCCTGTCCTACAGAATATAATAAAATGATTGGTGTTGGAAGCCACAAAGTTAATTTGTTGTGTAGCAACAGGAACAAAATTGAACCAAGAAAAAAAACAAGAAATTGAATCTAGAATTAAGGAATGTCATGAGGAAAGAAGCTGGTGAATATATTTGTAAGTACAAATAAATACTGATGTTTTGTAAAGAAGATGGATAGGTGTTAAAAACAGTGTAATACTAAGATATTAGCAACAATAATCTGGACGCTGACATGTAAGAAAGATGATTGCTGATACAACTTTCTAAGGTCCTTACATTGTTTGGAAGGTTACTAGAGATCGACTAAGTAGGCATGTGAAAGAGAAGACACAGATTGTGTGAATTATGAGATGGTAGAGGGGAAACACAGTAATGTAGAAAATTTCAAAAAGCCAAAAAGTAGGGCAGGTGCAGTGACTCATTCCAGTAATTTTAGCACTCTGTGAGACTGAGGTAGCAGAATTTCTTGAGGTTAGGAGTTGAAGACTAGCCTGAGCCAGAGGGAGACCCTATCTCTACTAAAAAAGAAAATATTAGCCAGGCGGGGTGGCTTGCTTCTGTTGTCCCAGCTAATCAGGAGGCCAAGGTGGGAGGATTGCTTCAGTCCAGGAAGCAATGAGGTTACAGTGAGCTATGATGATGCCACTGCACTCTATCTACAGTGTCAGAGTGAGACTCTGTTAGAAAAAACCAAAATAAAACAAACCAACCAACAAACAAAAAACACCAGAAGGGTGGTGCCTGTGGTTCAGAGGGTAGGGCGCTGGCCCCATATGCCTAGGGTGGCGGGTTCAAACCCTGCCCCAGCCAAACTGCAACAACAACAACAAAAGTAGCTGGGCATCTTGGCGGGTGCCTGTACTCCGCTATTCGGGAGGCTGAGGCAAGAGAATCGCCTAAGCCCAGGAGTTGGAGGTTGCTATGAGATGTGTGACACCACTGCACTCTACCGAGGGCAATAAAGTGAAACTGTCTCTACAAAAAAAAAAAAAAGGAACAAAAAATACCAGAAAAGACAAAGAAAAGAAGCAAAGAAAATCAAGGTAGACAGAAAACATAAAATAAGTTGGTTGAGATCAGTGCTACTACAACTGTAATTGTGATAAATATAAAAATATAATATAAAAATTATAAATATAATTTCAGTCATTAAAATTTATAATTATATTTTTAAAAATCTAGTTAGATACCGCTTTAAAAAGACAGCCAAGGCAAAACAACCCAGAGCAGGTATAAGTAAAAATAAAGGGGCAGAGAAGGTGTGTCAGGAAAAAACAAATGAAAGTAGACATGACAATATTAATATCAGGTGAAATGGAATTTCTAGTTATTTTACAGAGAAAACTTAGATGTGGGCACCAAGAGATGTGTACAAGGACATTCATTTCAGGGTTATAAGAATGAAACTTTTTAAAGAACTTAAATATCATCAGGGAAATAATATGGATAAACTTTAGAATATTCATATGGGGGCATCAAACAGCAGTTAAAATAAACCAGATACATATGCATCAACGTGGCTATATTTCACAACCACTGCTAAAAGAAATAAGTTGGAAACATGTCAATGTGATATATCTAAACAAAGAACAATACATTTAGACTTCTAAGTTTCCTTTGATTCTGAAATTATTTAACTTGAATTGTAGCAATAAGCTGTGTTCCAGTAACTATTTGCATTTGAGTGTCTGATGAATTGTGCCCAGCAACAGCGTATTTCAGCAAATAAATGGCTGTCATGAAGAGCAACTGATATATCCTAGAATGAACACGCCTGGAGTGGCAGAAAGCTGACCTCCTATCATCAGGTGGTCTGTGGTAGAATAAGCATGTCTACAAAAAGTCTCCTTTTCCCCCAAGATGCTTATAAGATCAACAATGTGCAATGTGATATAAGGAAGCACGAGTATAACTGGAGAAGAAAAAAATGAGATGTCTGGAGATGTTTGTTAAGCAGTAACTTTCTACTAGACCATAGAATGTAGGCAGGCCAGAATACCTGTTCTGTACACGGACGTAGAAGTCACAAATACCTTTAGATGTCACTTCTACGATATTTGTTGAGCACCTACTGTGCGCAGAGTACTCTGCTTACATGGTTATGAGCACAAAAATGAATCAGAAGTCCCAGGGAGTTTACAGAACAATGGATTGAGGTGAATATAAAATGAGGCTGGGTGAGTTAAGGGCCCCAAGAATGATAATGCACTGCTTTGTGGCTTGAAAGGAGAACCAAACTGTTTTCATTGGAGGGACTGGAAATGGTGCTACGAAGACTATACCACATATTTATAAATGTGTGATTGAGAGTGGCAGGGCAGTTTCTTCTCTGTGCCATAACTCTGTTTAGTATTTGACCCTCCCACATCTTCAAGAAAAATATTACTGTTTGTTTTTTGTTTGTTTGTTTGTTTTGAGACAGACTCTCACTTTGTCACCTTGTCTATCCAAGATGGATAGATGGATAGACAAGGTGACAAAGTGAGGAGCTGGACACCTTGGTGTCACAGCTCACAGCAACCTCAAACTGTCTGGCTCAAGCAATTCTCTTGCCTCAGCCTCACGACTAACTGGGACTACAGGTGCCCTCCACAACGCCTGGCTATTTTTTAGAGACAGGGTCTTGCTCTTGCTCAGGCTGGTCTTGAACTCTTGAGCTCAAGCAATCCACCTACCAAGACTTAGCCAGAACGAAGTGCAAATGTTGAACAGGCCTATACCAAGTTCTGAAATAGCATCAACTATACAAAATCTCCCTAAAAAGAAAAGCCAGATGGCTTTACGTCAGAATTCTACCAAACCTTTAAAGAAGAACCAGTGCCTATATTGCTAAACTTCTTCCAAAATATAGAAAAAGAAGGAATATTACCCAACACATTCTACAAAGCAAACATCACCTTGATCCCAAAACAGGGAAAGAAATCCAACAACACATCAAAAAAATTATACACCACAACCAAGTGGGATTTATCCCAGGGTCTCAAGGCTGGTTCAATATACGTAAATCTATAATTCAGCACATAAACAAATTAAAAAACAAAGACCATATGATTCTCTCAATTGATACACAAAAAGCTTTTGATAATATCCAGCATCCCTTCATGATCAGAACACTTAAGAAAATTGGTATAGAATCTCTTAAACTGATAGAGGCCATATACAGCAAACCCACAGCCAATATTGTATTGAATGGAGTTAAATTGAAATCATTTCCACTCAGATCAGGAACCAGACAAGGCTGCCCATTGTCTTCACTGCTCTTTAACATTGCAATGAAAGTTTTAGCCACAGCAATTAGGGAAGAAAAGGTGATCAATGGTATCCATATAGGGTCATAACATTTCAAACTTTCACTCTTTGCAGATGATATGATTGTAAATCTGGAAAACACCAGGGATTCTACTACAAAACTCTTAGACGTGATCAAGGAATACAGCAGTGTCTCAGGTTACGAAATCAACATTCATAAATCGGTAGCCTTTACATATACCAACAATAGTCAAGCTGAAAAAAACAGCTAAGGACTCTATTCCATTCACATAGTGCCAAAGAAGATGAAATATTTGGGAGTGTATCTAACAAAGTAGGTGAAAGATCTCTATAAAGAGAACTATGGAACTCTAAGAAAAGAAATAGCTGAAAATGTTAACAAATGAAAAAACATGCCATGCTCATGGCTGGGAAGAATCAACATTGTTAAAATGCCCATATTACCCAAAGCAATATATAATTTTAATGCAATCCCTATTAAAGCTCCATTGTCATACTTTAAATATCTTGAAAAAATAATACTTTGTTTTATATGGAATCAGAAAATATCTCAAATAGCCAGGACGTTACTCAGAAATAAAAACAAAGCAGGAGGAATCATGCTACCAGACCTCAGACTATAGTACAAATTGATAGTAATCAAAGCAGTATGTTACTGGCACAAAAACAGAGAAGTAGATGTCTGGAACAAAATAGAGAACCAAGAGACGAATCCAGCTACTTAGTGTTATTTGATCTTTGACAAGCCAATTAAAAACATTTGGTGGGGGAAAAGATTCCCTATTCAACAAATGGTGCTGGGTGAACTGTCTGGTGACATGTAGAAGACTGAAACTGGACCCACACCCTTCACCATTAACTAAGATAGACTCTCACTGGATTAAAGATTTAAACTTAAGACATGAAACTATAAAAATACTTACTTGAAGAAATCGGTCTGGGTGAACATTTTATGAGGAGGACCCCCCCCCACCCCGGGACAATTAAAGCAGCTTCAAATTTACACTACTGGGACCTGATCAAACTAAAAACCTTCTGCATAGCCAAGAACATAGTAAGTAAAGCAAGCAAACAGCCATCAAAAATGAAAGAAAATATTTGCAGATTATGTCTCTGCAAAGGTTTAATAACCAGAATTCACAGAGAATTCAAACGTATAAGCAACAAAAGAACAAGTGATCCCATCGCAGGCTGGGCAAGGGACTTGAAAAGAAACTTCTCTGAAGAAGACAGGCGAATGGCCTACAAACATATGAAAAAATGCTTATCGTCTTTAATCATCAGAGAAATGCAAATCAAAACTACTTTGAAATATCATCTAACGCCAGTAAGACTAGCCCATATCACAAAATCCCAAGACCAGAGATGTTGGTCTGGATGTGGAGAAAAGGGAACACTTCTACCTTGTTGGTGGGAATGCAAATTAATACGTTTCTTTTGGAAAGATGTTTGGAGAACACTTAGAGATCTAAAAGTAGATCTGCCGTTCAATCCTATAATTCCTCTACTAGGTATATACCCAGAAGACCAAAAATCACATTATAACAAAGATATTTGTACCAGAATGTTTATTGCAGCCCAATTCATAATTGCTAAGTCATGGAAAAAGCCTAAGTGCCCATCAATCCATGAATGGATTAATTAATTATGGTATATGTACACCATGGAATATTATGCAGTCTTAAAGATGGAGACTTTACTTCTTTCATGTTTACATGGGTGGAGCTGGAGCATATTTTTCTTAATAAAGTATCTCAAGAATAGGAGAAAAAGTATCCAATGTACTCAGCCCTACTATGAAACTAATTTATGGCTTTCACATGAAAGCTATAACCCAGTTATAACCTAAGAATAGGGAGAAGGGGGATAAGGTGGGGAAGGAGGGGGGAGGTCGGTGGAGGGAGGGTGATTGGTGGGATTACACCTGCGGTGCATCTTACAAGGGAGTATGTAAAACTTAGTAAATGTAGAATATAAATATCTTAACGCAGTAACTAAGAAAATGCCAGGAAGACTATGTTAACCAGTGTGATGAAAATGTGTCAAACGGTGTATAAAACCAGTGTATGGTGCCCCATGATAGCATTAATGCACACAGCTATGATTTAATTAAAAACAAAATTCCCAAGTTTACCACATGTTACCCCTCTTACCACCCTCCATCTCTGTTTTAATAAACAAAGTTCTAAAATCACCGCAGAGATTCTCTATGTTCCACTTAGGATAAGGAATAGCAGGGGGACTTCATGTTCTTCAGGGAAAAATCATAGCATCTTCATCAGTCAAGATTTTATTGGGTTTTTCAATTTGAAAGACTGCTCTGACTTATAGGTACATACTATAATTACTGAAAAATTTTACATTTAATTGAGACATGATGGCCCAAAGGAAAGAACTGAAAAAGCTGACATTGAAGGTTGACTGACATTTTCTGGAAAGCGGCAGCCAAAGAAAGATGTCAGAACATTTTGGTGTTAGCAAGAACACAGTTAGCAATGTCCAACAATGTTGAAGAAGTATGGTAAGTTAAAGAGAAACCTGCTAGACAAAAAAGGAGGAAAACTCCCTTGATAAAGTCAAGGAAGCCACATTAAGCTGGTTCAAACAAATGAGGGCAGTTAATGCCTGAATCTCTGGGCTGTTGATCCAAGAAGTTGCTAAAATATTCACACAGGAATTTGGAATGGCAGATTTCCAAGCATCAAGTGGTTGGCTCAAGAAATTTAAAGTCTGACACAAGATTTTCCAGAAAATCTTATGTGGTGAATCCAATGAAGTTTCAGTAGAAGTTGTAGAAGAGTTGATTAAAAAGTTTCCGGACTTCCTCAGAGGCTTCAAATATGATGACATCTTTAATCCTAATGAGCGTGCACTCTTTTTCAAGGTGATGCCTGACAGAAGCCTCATCATGAAAGGAGACAAATGTTAAGAGCAGAAAACTTTCTATCCAAAGAAAATTTCACAGTTTTGCTTTGTGCTAGCTCAACCAGAGAGAAACTAGAGCCCTTAGATGACTGGTAAATCAGCAAATGAATTCAAGAACCTGAAGCCTGAAGAACTTCCCCTCACTTGGAAACCAAATAAGTGTATATGGATAACTGGCATCCTATTTGAGAAGCAGATATGGGATACTGACCAAGAAGTGAAGAGGAAGAAACAGTTTAGTCTACTGATGGTAGAAAACTGTCCTGGTCACCCAAAAGTCACTCACCTCACAAATGTGACACTGAAATTTCTGCCTCTAAACATAACCTCAAAATTCCAAGCTCTTAACTGAGGCATGATCAAAACATTTAAAATGCACTATCAAGCCCAGCTCCTACAGTGGATCATTACTAAAACACAAACCTATGGTGCACTTGTGGAAGCAACTTCATCTGCTCCATCAGCTAATGTTGTAGATCAGTGGTTCTCAACCTTCCTACAGCCGTGATCCTTTAATACAGTTCCTCATGTTGTGGTGGCCCTCAACCATAAAATTATTTTTGTTGCTACTTCATAACTGTAATTTTGCTACTGTTATGAATCGTAATGTAAATATCTGACATGCAGGATGTATTTAGGCAACCCCTGTGAAAGGGTCATTTGACCCCAAAAGGGGTCGCGACCCACAGGTTGAGAACCATTGCTCTAGATGCGACGCTGTCCTCTGGATCAGTTCTGCTTGCAATAAAGTTCAGGCAGAAATGATACAGAAGTGTTTCAAGAAAGTGAGATTCGTCACAATCTAAGAGTAAAATGTTTTGGCCACTTCAGACAGCCCATTTCCCATGGCAGACCTCAAAGGAATAGATTTTGAAGGTTTTGTTGCAATGAATAATGAGGTGGCAGTGTGTAAGGACCTTGACCCAGAAGCAATTTTTTAAGCAATATTGACTAAAGTACAGATCAGTGTAAAAATGCCATTAAGCAGCTGAAGAAGAGGAAGAAGCAAATGAGGATGACACAGAAATTGCAGAGATACCAAAAAAAGAGGATGCCAGGCATCTGATAATGCAATTGAAGTCATCTGCTGTGGGAAAATGCCCAGGAATGCTGAGTTTCGTATACCTAGCATTGAAGGTTCTTTCTCTTGCTGGTGGAATTGCAAGCTAGGGCAGCCTCTTTGGAAAGAAGTATGAAGAGTTCTCAAAAAGCTAAAGTGGACCTTCCATTTGATGCCACAATCCCATTACTAGGCCTCTATCCAGAAGAAAAAAAAAACAAAAACATTTTACCAGAAGGACATTTCCAGTAGAATGTTTATAGCAACTCAATACAATGGCCAAGATATGGAAACAACCCAAGTACCCATCAACCCATGAATGGATTAATAAACTGTGGTATATGTATACCATAAAATACTATTCAGCCATTATAAATAAGATGGAGACTTTGTATCTTTCATACTTACATGGATGGATTTGGAAAATATAGTCTAAGTAATGTATCATAAGAATGAAAAAGCAAGTATCCAATGTACTCAATACTAATATAACTAAGAGATGAACAACTACACTCCCACACAAGAGAAAAAAAATACTGACATTCAAATGGAAGGAGCAGGAGGGTGGAGAGGCGGGCGTGAGGGGGTTTAGTGTGTTACCAACCATCAGGTACTATGTATGGGCATATGGCACACCTCCTGGGTGAAAGGCTCAACTACAACTTGGACTTTACCTAAGAAAAATAAACTAGGTAATCTAATTGTTTGTATCCCTATGTCAATGTGAAATTTAACAAAAAGGTGTTTTCTCTATTTGCATTTGTAATAATAAGAAACAGATCAAAACTGACTCTTTTTCAGAAAGAATAAACCAGGAGAAAACAGTAAATATTTTTATTTGGTGTGATCTTATATGTATGATTTTCCTGTGTTTTGCTTATTTGTGATTTCATATAACATTCTCTAATAAAAGCTGTACAAGAAAATAAAGTACATGTATCAGTACAGGTGGCCTAGTTCCTTATGTTGACCACCTATGTACGTAGACCAGTTTTTCACAGACCCCTAGTGATCATGTATTCTAATGTATTTGGATATGAAGTCTAGTTTATATCATATTTGCATATAAAATCTAGTTATTGGTGTTCCAATGTATTTGAATATGAAGTCTAGTTATTTAAAATCTATACCTGCATGTTCTCTAACTTTCTGGGATAAGTAGAATTTGGTTCCCTTTTGATGACAACATGAACAAATTCAACTAGGCAATCAACTTTATCTTAGAGTAGACATTCTCCTTTGTTGTTTAAAGCAGACAATATTATATCATTTTATTTTGAGAAAGAACATTTAGTCCTTGTTTTAAAAAACATTAGTACTGTATTAATATTAGATCTCAATAACTTCCATCTCACAGTGGGAATAAAATTTAATTAATTAAAGTATACTTATATAAAATAGACTACAACATTTTATCACATAGAATCAATCACTGATAATCATCATTCATCAAAAAAAATGTTATTTTTAGAGATTTTATACTAGCCTGGCAAAAATATCTCTCATTTATTTTCCTTTTTAGAAAATCTTCACTAAATTCTTAAGAACCAAGACCACATCTGGTCTATGTCCCTGGTACTTAAACATAAGAGTCTGGTGTATGATTAATAGCCCAATGAAAGGAATAAATGGTTCTCTCAGAAACCATCTAGAGTTGTCTGTACTTAAAAATGTTACTAAAATGTCTGAAAACATGCAATAAATAAACTGTACCATGTACTAAAAACACTCATCTTTTTTACTATTTAAGAAAGAAAACAGAATATTCACTTTTTGTGGTTGGATAAACTTATGGAGGTGGTGATATACTTTTGTGGTTGGATAAACTTATGGAGGTGGTGATACACTGATATATAAACATATTTATACAAACTGCTTTATTTATAATGTCATTCTTTCTATATATCTCATAAAAATAAACTCTAGAAATATGACTCAAGTACACCAGAATCATGTTATCATGGTGTTCTGTACTGTACACTCTTGGAGCAGACAAACAAGGTCAAAAAACAATGGTCTCAAATATTACTAACAATTTTGACACTTTACAAGAAAGTGTTACTCTTAATAGAATGGCTGGATTCTCTGAAATTGGGAGGTCAATTTATAAGAGTCAAAATATACACTGAAAGGAATATTTTCTAAATATGAGGATAACAGTGTGGAAGAGTAGTTCTCAAACTTTTTGGTCCATGGATCCTTTTATAATTTAAAAAATTACTGATTTTTTAGTCCCAAAAGAAAAAAAAAAAAAGATAATTTACTATAAGGACATTTGCATTCCAACATTTATAACAGCACAATACACAATTGCAAAGATGTGGAAACAACCCAAATGCCCTTCAGCACATGAATGGATTAATCAACTGTGGTATACATATACAATGGAGTACTATTCAGCCATAAAAAGAGATTTTGTATCTTTTGTAACAGACTGGATGGCTTTGGAGATTATTCTCCTTAGCAAAGTATCACAAGAATGAAAAAACAAGCATCACATGTACTCAGTTCCAATTTGAAACTAGAAGAGTAAATAATGCATGCCCACATGAGAGAAAAACTAAATTAAATTCAAAGGGGCAGAAGGCAGAGGGGACAGGTAAGTTCTCACCCAGCAAGTAGACTGCATGGATATGGCATACTTCCTGGGTGAAGGACACAATTACAAGAGCTTTAACCTTATGAAAGCAATTTATGCAACCTAATTGTTCATACCCTCATATTAACCTGAAAACAAACAAACAACAACAATAAGCCCTCAAAACCAAAAGGGACTTGCCTCAATTATGTATCTCAGGAAATAATTTTATATCAAGAGCAAAGTTATTACAAGTTTCTACACCTTCTAGACTCTCAAAACATTTTTATTAATAAAACATTACTTTCTGATTATTCCATTTAAAAGTGTACTATTAACATCAGCCAGTGCTCACAGTAACACTCAGGACCTTTCCTCACTTTCCTATAACTGTACCATTATTCCTTCTCCAAGCTCAGAACACTGAGCTAGTACAAACTACTGTCTGTACTAGTAGTCAGTCTCCCACAAAATTGGAACTACCTCGATTAAGCTTCAAATTTCAGGACCTCTTTTCTATGTAGTAAGGAGTCAGCATCACATATAACAACCTTTATTATTCCTACTGACTTGGATTTTGGCCACCAACCAACTCAGATTTCGAGGAAGAAGGGAGTCGGAGGATGACCAGTAACAACCATAATCTGGTCCCTACCATCTTTGTATCATAGTTCCCTTCCTGAAAACCTATGCCCAGGCCAGATGTCACTGCTCACACCCATACCTCCTTTCATGTTTACATTCATGTGATTCAGCAAGCTCGGGATTGCACAGTCATAGATCATCAGAATCCAAGCAGATATTATACGTTAGTCAGCTGAGAATAGGACAGTGATGGACACAGAAAAAACTAGAAAAATCTTTCTCTACCTAAGGCATTCAAATTCAGACCTTTCTAAAAACATGAGGCCAATCATACCGAACTCAGATGCAGGCTAAATCAGTCCAGGGATCACTCATTTAGTATGAGACATCCCTAGTTCCACGTATGCCCAGATTTTACTCTTCCTTTGGTCTTTCAAACACGATCCTCCAGTAAAATCTGTGCTGAGGCACTTAATTTGTATTAATATGTTGCCTGTGCCTCCACTTGATGGAAAGAGATAATAAAGAAAATGGAGCAAGAAAAAAACATTAACAAAAAATTACTGAAGAGCCCAGGAAGTTTTTATGTAGGTTATATTTATCAATATTTACCATATTAGTTATTAAAATTGAGAATTTAAAAATTTGAAAAATAAATCTGTTACATTAATATAAATAACACATTTTGTAAAAAAGCTATATTTTATAAAACCAAAATTTAGCATGAAGACTAGTACAGTTTTAACTTTTATAAATCTCTTTCATATCTGACTTAAAAGAAGCAGCAGATAAATTGTTTACATTTGTTTCTGCATTTGATTTGTTGTAAATATTACATGGCATATAGCCTCTAAATACTCTGTTGTACATCCATGAGACAATGAGAATTTAAAAAAGTAACTACTGCCCTTATTATTATTATTATTATTATTATTTTTATTTTTGGGGGGAGACAGAGTCTCACTTTTTCGCCCTCAGTAGAGTGCTGTGGCATCACAGCTCACAGCAAAGGCGATTTTCTTGCCTCAGCCTCCTGAGTAGCTGGGACTACAGGTGCCCACCACAATGCCCAGCTTTTTTTCTTTTTGGTTGTAGTTTGGCCGGGGCCAGGTTCGAACCCACCACCTTTGGTATATGGGGCTGGCACCCTACTCACTGAGCCACAGATGCCGTCCATACTGCCCTAATATTAGTATTATTATTTTATTGTTTGAGATTGGTTGAGGGTAGAAAAGAATTAGGTTACACTGATTGCATTTGTTAAATAAAGTCCCTCTTATAATTGTGTCCTGGCTCCAAGAGGTATACTAATACTATTTAACCAGCATGAAAAGGTCTTGGAGATCTATACAGTAAGTCCCTGGAACTCACTTTGAAACATGCTGGCAAACAGGTTAAAATCCCAGGTTCCAAATTCAGAGTGCATAGGTCTGGATCCCAGCTCTTCCTCTTATTTGTTACATGAACATAAAGATATCACTTCTGTAGGATTCAATTTTCCATTCTTTAAAACGAGGGTTAAGGCTAGTAGCCGTGGGTCATGCATGTAATCCTAGCACTCTGGGAGGATGAGGTGAGTGATCTCCTAAGCTCAGGAGTTCTAGACTAGCCTGAGGAAGAGTAAGACCTGCCTCTACTAAAAAAAAAATAGAAAAAAACTAAATGAGCGTTGTTGAGGGTACCTGTAGTCCCAGCCACTCAGGAGGCTGAGTAAAGAAGATCACTTGAGCCCAAGAGTTTGAGGTTGTTGTGAGCTATGATACCATGACACCCTACCCAAAGTGACTAAGTGAGATCTTGTCTCAAAAACAAAAACAAACAACAACAACAACAAAAGGGTAGTGCCTGTGGCTCAAAGGAGTAGGGTGCTGGCCCCATATGCTGGAGGTGGCGTGTTCAAACCCAGCCCCAGCCAAAAACTGTAAAAAAAAAAAAAAAAAAAAAAAGAGAGAGAGCATTAATTATAGCACCTATCTTGGAGGAACTGTTGAATGAATGAAGTGAGATAATCCATTATACGAGCTTAGTTTGGTATATGATTTTGAATAATAATAGAATAGCTAAGATTAAAGTATCCATTGCTTTAAAAGAGATATGGGCATTTTCCAATTTTATCAATGTACTGCTACTGTCTAGAATATAGATGTTGAATCTGGAAGAAATAAATGAATGAGTGAATAAATGAATGGCTGTCCATACACAATGACTGCATTCATATTCCAACATTAAAATAATTTTTTTTCTATTTCTAAATAGCTTTAGCATGTAGTGACTGCCAAGAAGGCTCAAATCTAAACATACTAACCACTGCAAAAGATGTAACCACGGAAAAGATGTGCAATCACTTGAAAGGCAGATAATGTGGTAGTAACTGCTTACATAGGAGACTGTTCAGTGAGATGTCTTCAGATCTATTTGCTAGCTGTAGCTTGGTTGGGCTCCTTTATTAGAATTCTGCTATATGTGCCATATGGAGAAGCAGGAAGAAAGAAAACAGCTTTTATTAAATATCTATTTTATGCTAGGTATGACTTTGAGAAGTAGAAACTTTTTTTTTTGTCCCCAAGTGGGAAAACTAATACTCAGGCAAGTTAAATAACTTTGCTTGTGGGAATAAAGCTAACAGGCCACAAAGCCAAGAAGGGCCTGGATTTTTCCTACTCTTTCTAGAGCTTTGTCTAATTCTTTGTAAATTAAATAGCTTGGAATACATTCTTCTTAATAAAGCATCACAAGAATGGAGAAGCAAGAATCAAATGTACTCAATTCTAATACGAAGGCAGTAGATGAGCTAATATAAGGGGTGGGGTAGGGGAATGTGGGAATGGAGAGAAAGGAGGGGGATGGTGGGTCATGGTGTATGGCACACTTCTTGGGGGTGGGACACAATTATAAGAGGGACTTTATCTAACAAATGCAATCAGTGTAACCAAATCCTTTGTACCCTCAATAAATCCCAAGCAATAAAAATAAAATTTATATAGAAAAAAATTAAAAAAAAAATTATATAGCTTCAATAAATGTTGAAAGAATAAAGATGGCAGACTGTGTCCAACCCCAAAAAGGTAGATACTTAAAAGGAAAGTAAAACTGCATCATGGAAACAAAGGATATTAGGCAGCAAGCAGGTTAGTATCACCAAGGAGAGTCAATACTATTTTGGGTATATGAACTCTGCAAAAGGAGACTTGCATACTATCACCAGACTCATGAAAAAGAAAACACAGAATGACAGATCTGGTAAAGGAAAAGCAGTACAAGACATAATTTTGATTTAACCTTGTTTTAGGGAAGAGTAGTCATTTGAGGACCACCATTATCCCTGCTCAGCAAGTACTGTGTTACTAACTTTCTGACCCTGTGTATCCACCATGGCTGGCAGTTATGAACAAAAAGATGAAGATGATTTTTTTTTTGAAAAAAGATAAGTTATTAGAAGAATGATGATTGTGACGGTAGAGACAAGGTGACTCTGCTATGTATAAGAACAGAGAAGAATACCCAACAACAGATATTATTTTATAACAAACATTATCCATCACCTATAACCTGCTATTTTTCCATCAAGTTTACACTTTCATTCACTGTTTTCTGGGTTTCTGCCACTCTTCTGAGCACTAGATGCACAGAGATGCATAAGGCATGATCACTAAGCATAAAGGGCTCACAACTTAAAGAAAAACAGAGACAAGGAAATAGAAAATTACCACAGAGTATGATAAATCTTTGACTACTTTGTATTACATGCTAAGCCAATTTGGAGGAATCCTAATACAGAGAAGAATCGAAGAAAGTTGGAGGGCTTTCCAGAGAAAAGGAAGAACATATATGAGGATCCAGAAGTAGTAAAGGACCACATCAAAGAATTATAAATAATTCAAGGAAGCCAGTATGAGGCAAAATAAATACAGCCCAAAGGCCCTACCTTTGGGCTAGGTCCTGGAGGTCTGGCTTTCACTTTGAAAGCCTGGGGAGTCACTGAAGGACTTATACTTTAGGAAGAATGCCCTAGTAGCTTTGTTTAGGATGTCTGGGAAGGGGGAAGCCAAGATTAGAATTAGGGGAACCCATTATGAATTAGATGAGAAATAAAAATGATAAGAGGCTGAGTGAGTGACTCCTGCCTGTAATCCTAGCATTCTGGGATGCAGAGGCAGTTGGATTGTTTGAGGTCAGGTGTTCAAGATCAGCCTGAGCAAGAATGAGACTTCATCTCCACTAAAATACAAAAACCATCCTGGTGTCGTGGTGAGCACCTATAGTGAGTGCCTGATACTTAGGCGGCCGAGGCAGGAGGATCACCTGAACCCAGGAGTTTGACTTTGCAGTGAGCTAGGCTGACAACATGGCATTCTAGCCTGGGGTGACAGTGAAACTCTATCTCAACAACAAAAAAAGAAATAAAAATGGTATGAATTGTGACAGAAGGGAAACAAATAAGCTTACATTTTCAAGAGAATTAACGAATATAAAAAATGACTTCCATGTTTTCCATTTTGTGACTCAGAATGACTGACACTAAGCAAGAGGAAGAGAAATTGAAGGGAAAGGTGAATAAATATCAGAAATCACTGTGTATAAAAAAGTTGTAGGGTAGCCAAAATATGTTACTTTAGCTATTTTTGTATTAAAGGCACTCAAACAGCAGATGAAGATGAGACCTTCCTTTTTCTTTCTGAAAGCAGATCAAACTCCTATGTGAAAAGAACCCTCCCTGTACCAGTAGGAAGGAAGACATTCTGACCACGAGGGGAATCCAGGTGCAGAGAAATCTACAAATGAACCTTATTAAACTAACCTTGATCTTCCTACTTGCTTTTCTACAATTAACTACCTGTCTAACCATGATCTCACAATTTATTACTCTATGTTCAACCTAGTATTTAAGCTTTTGGCTTCAACTGCATCTTTGGGTCTTCATTTTTCTTCTGAATACTTCTATGTACATGTAAAAGTTACTAAATAAAATTAGTATGTTTTTCTCCATCTAATCTGTCTTTTGGTAGACTAATGCATAGAGCTAAAACATAAGAGTGGCAGAGGAAAAAGTTTCTACCTTCCCTACAGAGCTAAAAGACATACCATTGGAGATATAAAAGCAAGAAGATAGACATAAAATCTATAGTGTAAAAAGCAACAGGCTATGTACCAGATACAGCACTATGCCCAGAAGGAGGGCAGGTCTATAGTACTCATGCCATTACATGATTATGTGTTTACTTAACTCCACACATATTAACTCATGTAATCTTCATATCAATCCTACAAAAAATAGGTACTTTATTATCCCCATTTTACAGATGAGGACACTGAAGCATAAAGAGCAATAAATATTTATCCAAAGTCATATAGCTAGAAAGTAACAGAGTTGGAATTTAAACCAGGCAGTTAGGCCTTACAAACAAAGCTATGCTACTGATATATATATATAAGAAAAATATTTTATATAATACAACATATAAATAAGAAAAAAGACATATCACACTACCACCTCAAAGCAATCACTATTCACATTTTAGCGTATTTCCTACAGTTTTTTTCTTAATAACTCCTCTTTATCCTTAGATATGCAATTTTATAGCCTATCCTTAAAATTTTAAGATAAACTAGATTGTTTATTGAAGCTTAATTTACAGTTGTCAAAATGGGGAAACAACCTAAATGCCCACCAACCCAGGCATGGATTAACAAGCTGTGGTATATGTATACCATGGAATAATATTCAGCCATAAAAAGATGGAGACTTTACATGGAGTATTAACCTGGATGGAGTTGAAGCACATTCTTCTTAGAATGGAGGAGCAAGAATCCAATGTACTCAATACTAATATGAAGCCAGTAGACAATCTAATACATGTCCACACAAGAGAAAAAACTCAAATCAATTCAAGGTGAGGGGAGGGGGAATGAGGGACCAGGGAGAGAGGAGGCAGGAGGAGAATGAGAGTGCTTCCATTTAAAGGTCACAATGCTAGGGTGTATGGCACACGTCTTGGTAGCAGGACATAATTTTAAGAGGGACTCTTTATAACAAATGCAAACATTATAACCTAATTCTTTGTACCCTCAAATTAACCTAAAACAAAGAAAAATTTCCCCAGGTTATTAAAATTCTATCAAATCATGTTAATAGCTATATTTCTTTTTTATTTTGTTCAGATAGAATCCTACCCTTTGCCCTGAGCAGAGTGCAATGGCATCACAGCTCACTGCAACCTTAGACTCAGGTTGTGGGCATCCCGCTGCCTCAGCCTCTGGAAGCTGCTTGCCGTGACTCCAGGCTGGGTTTTTCATTTTTTAAGGAGTCGGGGTCTCACTCTCACTCAGGCAAGTCTCGAACTCCTGAGCTCAAGCAATTCTCCCTCCTCACCCTCCCACAGTGTGTGAGCCACATGCCCCACAATAGCTATATTTCTTGAAACTGATGTACATAATATACTCAACCAATGCCTTAGTGTTAAGACATTTATGTTGTTCCCAATTTCTCACTATACAGCTGGTACTCTGTATCTGTGGATTGTACATCTATGGATTCGACCAAATGTATATCAAAAATATTCCCCAAAAATGGACAGCTGTATTTGTCTGAATATTTTCCTTGTCCTTGTTCCCTAAATAATACTGCATAATAAGCATTTATGTAGCACTTACACTGTATTAAGTATTATAAGTAAAACTAGAAATGACTTAAAATATATAGGCAGATGAGTAGGCTATAAGCAAATACTAGACCATGTTATTTTTATTTATATATATATGGGACTATATCATTCACAGCTTTTGGTATCTAATACTGGGACCAATCTTGCATAGATATTGAGGGATAACTATCATTTCAATACAATATGAAAGACTGCAATAAATAAAAAAATAAGTGAAAATTTTTTCTGGAAATAAATTCTAGGATGAAACATTATTACATTTTAATAATATTTGTAAAATATGAAACTAATAGAATGTTAATATATAATAGTACAAATAGAAATATAGTCAAAATATTCTTAATTTGAGCAATTATCTTTAACCTGTAATAGTTTAGAATGCATGAAAATAGCAACTTTCTCTTCACTGGGACTGGCAATTAATATTTTCAGTTTTATTAGATTAACACACATTCTATTAAGTTTTTCCAAAATAAGAAAAATTCTGCCAGCCATTTTCCTGATATTATTTGATTTGAATAAAATATTAAATAGAAGGAGACAAAAAAGATTTAATTGCATGATTTTGCCTGAATTTTAATCTTTTAAATTTAGGATTAAAATATATTGACAAGCTATATATGAATCTTTTCTACTACAACTTGACATATCATGTAATTCTAATAGTCTCCTTAGTAGTGTGGCTCAACTTCAGAAATCAAAAACAGTACTAGAAATTGAGACTAGGAAAAAGAAAAACAAAAAGGAACAACAAATTACTTATGACCGTGTGCATCTGACTTACACAAATGTCTCTCTTCAAAAGCAAAACATGGAATATTCTGTAATTACTCTTTTATTTTTTAGCACACAATGGGAAGATAGTAAATTACAACATCCATTACCAATAAGCCTTGTTTGAGTATCAATTGACTCTGACCATAATTGATAACCTAAGCCAATAGTACATTCTGTTACAATTCCAAGTTCAAAAGGTTAATTATGGCCTGGCCACAGGCTCATCCGGAAACCTGAAACTGACTGCTATATGCCTTCCTAATGAAGATGTACAGCATGTATTATAGGAACATACTGATAAGTGATTGGGACCTCCAACATTCAATGTAGCAAGCAAGCATTAACCTTTACCACGTCAATTTAACTGTCATTCTCACAGTTTATATCCCACTAGGTCCTTTTATTCTATGAGAAAGGAAGCATCTGATAACCATATTTACCTTGCAAAGGCAAGATTTCCCTTTTGATTCTAATAAATACAGGAATCAATAATGGTAAGTCAATTCAAACTATGTTATGAATTAACAATAAGCAGGAAAGTTAAGGAGAAATTAGAGTGATGATGAGAGTTCTCATCTGTCACCAAAATCTTTAATTTGCATGTAGATTTACTGCCCCAGTGCACGGGGCATTAGAAAAATATCAGCATCTTTCCTTCTGTGAGGCACTTTCACTTCTCATTTTCTTAATTACAGGCCACAGGGGAAAAAAGGCGTCTACTCACAAATAAAACCAGTTTAGCAACTTTTGTGGCTTGCACCAACACTAATTGCCAGATTGAGGAAGCATAGAAAATAATGATGCTCTAAAACAGAGTTGTAAGGTCTAACATATCTTTAATATAGCATAGTTGCGAACATACCATGTGACACTAGCAACAAAACCATTGCTTTGATGGCATGCAATAGAGAACCAGAGTAGTGTAATAAAACGAGCACTGGAAAATGAGGTTGAAAATGTAATGGCTGTGTTCTTTACCTTCTGTGACCTTTTAACAAAACACAGTCTAAGTCTGTTTTTCTCCCTTTAAAACAGGAATAATAATTCCTGCTTTGTCTATCTTATAAAGTAGAAGTTTGCAACCATGGCTACACAGTAAAAAAAGAAATATCTGAGTTCTGCCCTAAGAAATTCTTTTTTTCTTTTTTTTTTGGAGACAGAGTCTCATTTTGTTGCTCCAGGCTAAAGTGCTGTGGTGTCATCATGGCTCATAGCAACTTCAAACTCCTGGGTTCAAGCAATCTTCCTACCTCAGCTTCCTGAGTAGTTGGGACTACAGGAGTCCACAACACTTGGCTAATTTTTCTATTTTTAGTAGAGATGAGGGCTCACCCTTGTTCAGGCTGGTCTCCTGAGCAGCCTGACTCCTGAGCTCAGGCAAGGCAATCAACCCACCTCTGCCTCCCAGAGAGTGGAGATTATAAGAGTGAGCCACCATGCCCGCCCTACCCGAAGAAATTCTAATCTAATTGGTTTAAGATGGGGCCTAGGCACATGTATTTTTTGGTGGTGGTTGTTCAGAAAAATTTCTAGTTTTACTTTTTAAACTTTTTGTTATGTTCATGCTCATATACAAACACAATGGAAATAAATTACCAAACTTCAATGATTAACAATATACTGCACACATTAAAACATCTATTTCCCAACCTCTCAAATATTTAAAAAATTTCCACTGTGATATTTTACGGAAAAGCCACATTGGTATTTAAAAAAAAATCTCTTCATGTAATTATACTGTAATATCAGCATTGAGAACCACATGAGGGTTTTGAAAACATTTTTCCAAAAAAAAAAAAGAGTAATGATACAAATCTATGCCCAAATGGAGTATTAGGCTCAAGAAGTTCTACTGAAGGTAACTGATCAAATCAACAGAATAAAATATTCAGTTTAGTAGTATTTACTAAACTCATTTTCCTCCTCTAAACTGACTACTAAAATCATTTTCCTCCTCTGAACTGACTAGTATTTTCACAAAACAAAATGTGTTAACTCACATGCTATATGGTATAAAAAAGTTACATCTAGAAAAATCTCATTCTTTCCCAATACCCCAATTTATCATCCTTATTTCTTTATCTTATAGCTCCTCAAATGCATTACTCTCTCAATCCAGAAAAATTTACCCCTCTTTGTCCCCCACACTCTGATCTGGCCAACTCCAACTTGGCCTTCAAGGCCCAGAACAGATAGTTTTATCATAAAATCATTTGACCCCTCTTTCTCATCTGTTCCAACCTCTTCAAGACTGAGGAAAGTATCCCTCTTAAGGGCTGTGACAGCCTTGTGTTACCTCAGTCACAGTATTATCACGCTTTACTGTCTCTTGTCATTCTCAGCACTAAATACATAATTCTTAAAAGTAATGATTACGTCATGAGTCTGGTCCACTATAGGTATCCGGTATACAAATGTACTAAAATTTCCATAGTTGACCACCTCTCTACATTGACCACCTCAAGTTGACCTGATTTTCATAGACTGGACATGTAACACATGTATAAACTATGTACAGTAGGCCTACAGTAGGCCTAGTTCCATAAGTTGACCACCTCCGTTTGTTGACCAGTTTGTTACAGTCCCTTGGGTGGCCAACATACAGAAGTTCTACTCCATGTGAGTTTTCAAAATTGTACATCAGCCATTTTCTCTAGAAGACAAATGAGGTATGCAAAGCAATAGGCAAGGGTGACTGCTTAATAGATAAAATACAAAGAAAGAGAGAAATGTTTAATAAATTATAATCGCATTTTTTCCAAACAGTATCCCCAACCTCAGAGTAAATGTTGTTTCTGTATCAGGCCAACCTAATGAAGATTGATTCTTTAAAAAACCCAGATTTTTCAAAGACAGAAGAAAATTTTTTAAATAAAAAAAATTTCTTTTCTTTCTTTTCTCTTTTCTCTCACAAAATGCTAATAAGCAAAGCTCATTAATATATAAAATATAATATATGGCCACCATTTATATAATAAACACATTCTTCATGATTATTTCCCAGTAATTTTTCTTTGATTTAGGGGACCACTGGGAGAAAGAAATAACTATTCAGAGGCGATAATAACAGCAATAACATCAAAAACAGAAGCAGCTAATTTTTAACTAATTCTTAATAAGCATTTTCCACGTGCTAGTTACTGTGCTAACCATATTATCTCAATCACCATATTAGTATTCCTCACTTTACACGGTAGGATTATTATTTCCATTTTATGATGAAAATGAAGCTTAGAGAGGTTAAGGAATTTGCCCAAAGAAAGAGTAAGTAGCATCCTGGGACTTAGTTTGTCAAACTCTAGAGTCCAAGCTCTTGATCCCTATCATTGTTCAATGCAAGGATACTACTACTAACAGGCCATATTTATTCTGTGAAAAATAATTCATAGGTACAACTGTTACTCATCCATTGATATAATATGGCAGTGAAACCTAAATAAAAAGGCAACATTATGAATAGCTTTTTGTTTTTTTGAGATAGGGTCTTGCTCTGTTGCCTGGGATAGACTACAGTAGTGTCATGATAGCTCATTGCAACCTCACACTCTTGGGTTCAAGTGATTCTCCTGCCTCAGATTCTCGAGTAGCTGAGACTATAGAAATGTACCACCGTGCCTGGCTAATTTTTTTACTTTTTGTAGAGATAAAGGTCTCACTCTTGCTCACACTGGTCTTAAACTCCTGACTTCAAGCAATCCTCCTGCTTTGGCCTCCCAAGGGACTAGGATTACAAATGGGAGCCACCACATCCAGCCCCTATGAGTTTTTCAAACCTAATGCATCAAAAACATCTATTTTTTTTATCTTCAACATCAAAACTAATATGACTTTTGTATTTATATTTCTCTTTCCGAGTAAATACTGGAGTACTGAAAATTGAAGCTCATACTTTACACATGCATAATGTACATGGATTAAAGTTTTGCCACTTATTAGCTATGGGACCATTTCATAAACTTAATGTGAATTGATAAACTTAATTTTTCAGACCTCTGCCCAATTTCATTTTCTTTCTTTCTTTTTATTTTATTTTTTTTTTTTCAGACAGAGTCTCACTTTGTCGCTCTTGTAGAGTGCTGTGGTGTCATAGCTCACAACCACCACAAACTCTTGGGCTTAAGTGATTCTCTTGCCTCAGCCTCTGGAGTAGCTGGGTCTATTACAGGTGCCCGCCACAACGCCTGGCTATTTTTAAAAACGAGGTCTCGCTCTGGCTCAGGCTGGTCTCTAACCACAGGCCTTCCAGAGTGTTAGGATTACAGGTTTGAGCCACTGTGCCCAGCCCAATTTCTTTTCCTTTAAAATGAGGACAGTAATTCATGGACTTGTTCATTCATTTATTCACTCATTTAACTATATACACTTATTGAAGGCACAGTTAATTTGAGAGATATTTTAGAGACCTAAGGCTATGCTCTAAGTAGTTTATAGTCTAACTGACCTTTTTGACATTAGATAACATGTTAACATTCATAATTTGATATATAGTAAAGTACTCAATGAATGGCTATGCTATTCCCCTTTTTCCTTTTAACTTGTATGTTTTCTGAGAGAGACAATTATTGGGAGGAAAATTATAGAGACACAGTACTCTCCAATTTTTATAAATCTAACAGATACCACAACTGAAGGAAGAAAAAAGCTAAAGAGAGACAAACACTAAAAAGGAAGGTAATGTAATTAATATTCCTTCTCTCCATTGCTTATTCATGACCTGGAACAATTTCAGCATTGGATTTAGAAAGTGACCAAGAGAAATTTCTTTAGGACTTCCTTGAAACAGAAATAAAGTTGTTTTATAAAATTGAAATATAATATGAAGTCAAGAATCACACACTTTAATTACATGGTCACTGCTTAACTTTAACCCAAACCATTACAACTCTTTTTGTACTAATATATGGATGTGTCTATAAGTTTTATCATATAATAAGAATTTTTAGTAGGATCTTAGAAACATTCCTCCTCTCCTTCCTTTACATACTGCTTTTGTAGTTGATAAACTAGCCTTTAAGGTAAGCAATGGATTTTCAAAAAAGGTAAGAACTTAACCCCTTCTTTACAGATGTAAAAAATTTAGGTACTATCCTGGTTAATTATGATTTTCCTAAATTTATTCTCTCCCTATAAGTTACAACATTTTCTCCAAGTACTCAAGATTAAAATTAGTTTGTAATTTCTTATCCTATCTCATCTTTACCTTTTTTTACGGTTTTATAGAAAATATCTCTCCATCCTAGCACTCTGGGAGGCCAAGGTGGGTGGATTACCTGAGCTCATAGGTTCGAGACCAGCCTGAGCAAGAGCGAGACCCCCCATCTCTAAAAATAGCTGGGTGTTGTGGTGGGCGCTTATAGTCCCAGCTACTTGGGAAGCTGAGGTAAGAGAATCACTTGAGCCTAAGTAAGAGTTTGAGGTTGATGTAAGCTGTGACACCACAGCATTGTACTAAGGGTAACAAAATGACACTGAAAAAAAAAAGAAAAAGAAGAAGAAGAAGAAGAAGGAAAGGAGGGAGGGAAAGAGGGAGGGAAGAAAGAAGAAGAAAAGAGAATAAAAAAAGAAAATATCTAGGAAAGCAGGAAGGCAGGAGGGGAGGGAGGGAGAAAGGGAGAGAGGAAAAAGAAAAGAGAATTAAAAAAAGAAAATATCTTTCCAGACCTACTGTGTATTACACCTGTTTTAAAAATGGTTTTGCCAATAATAATCCAATTTGCACATTTTATTCTACCTATGAGGAAATGTCACCTTTATAAATATTTATTGCAATGTAGTAAACTAATTCAATATCCTTACAAAACATTTTCCTTGTCATGTTTCCTTTCACTTCACTTCTCCTGCCAATAATAATACATTCCATTTTGGAAGAAAAGTATCCAATGTATTCAATACTATTACGAAACCAATATATAATCACCCACACTTTCATATGAATGATAAAACACAACTATAGTCCGGAATGAAGGAGGGAAGAGGTGGGAGCAAGGAGAGGAGGGGGAAGGACAGAAGGAGAGAGGGTATTTGGTGGGACCTCACCTAGTGTGTGTAATGCAAGGGTACATGTCAAAACTATAAAGAGTAGAGCATAAGTATCTTAGCACAACAAATAAGTGAAGTGAAGGTTATGTTAACCTGTTTGATGTACATCGTACCCCATAAATGCATTAATGTACACAGATATGATTTAATAAAAAAAGAACAAAAAAATTAGAAATCTTCAGTACATTAAAAAACAAAACAACAAAATACATTCCATTCAACAACTTGATTAGTCACCTCTGTTTCAAGTCCTTTTTAGAAGACAGACAGACATAAATAAGTTATAAATATGATATGCCAACTCTTAGTCTCTTTCCTCAAAGGATTAATGGTCAAATGCTTAGTTATGAAGCACAAAGTCCATTTCACCTTATAGTTGATCCTTGAACAACATAGGTTTGAACTGTGCAGATCCACTTACATGTAGTTTTTTTTTCAGTGTAAGTTATACCAAGTGTGATTATCTCTCCAGCTTCCTTTTCCATCTCTTATACCACTTTTGCATCTGCCACCCTTGAGTTATAAATCTCTTCCTTATGATTCCTTTTAATATAGCTTCTTTTATTATAAGAAAGTATATAAGACACATAACAGATAAAATATTTATTAACTGTTTATGTTATCAATAAGGCTTTTGGTAAATATGAGGCTGTTAGCAGTTGAATTTCTGGAGAATCAAGCCAGGTCTTTGACTGGCTTCCCCTCACGTTGTTCAAGGGGAAACTGTATTCCATCTGATACTCACACAACCCACTGAAATAGAAAGGGCCATTGATATTTTGTACCAGAGAAAATGAAGGCCCACAAAGTTTATGAACTGCCGAAGTTCACTGGACTACTAAAACACTTCTGAATTTGTTCATCAACTTCAACAATGGATTTCCTTTGGTAGGTTAAAAATCTAATACGAGATGAAAAGAATTGTGTTTTCTTTTTATTTCTTTATAGTAGCCAGTAATGTCTTAGTAAGTTAAATTCTAAGATAGTAAATTAGAAAAGACTGACACGACCACATAAAGTCTATAGCCCATTTCTGTTCTTGTTATAATCTCTTCTCCATGAACCAGTCTAAACATGATTAAAATCATCACAAGTACATTAAGGGGATAGGGAATGAAGACCAGAAGATAGAGTAAAATAACAAACCTCCATGGCATTATAAACTGGCATTATAAACCGTGAGAACAGATTTATAACTCACACAGTTGACCTTATTAGGGGTTAACAGAGCCTAAAAAATTAACATGGAAAAGGAAAACTCTAAATGAAAGTATCATAGGTGTCTTAGTCCATTTTCTGCTGCTATAACAAAATACCACATACTGGGTAATTTATTAATATGAAGGAGAGAGATTTTGTTAGCTCATGTTCTAGAGGCTGGGAAGCCCTAAAACATGGTGCCAGCCAGCATCTGGCAAGGCCCTTTGTGCTTCATCACAACATATAAGGGCAAATGAACACGTGAGACTGAGACAGAGAGTGGCACCCTGAGCCAGATTCAGTTTATAACTAACCTGCTCCTACAATAATAACACTAATCCCTTCATAAAGATTGTGCCCTCATGAGTCAATCACCTCTTATTAGGTACCATTGCCCAACACTGTTGCCCTGGGGATTAAATTCCCAACACATGAACTTTTGAGGGACATATTCAAACCATAGCAATAGGGAAAAGAAAAAAAAGTAGGGCTGGAATAGCTAGGTGTGAGTCCACACCTAGGGTGCATCATGGAAGGATGCAGGTGAAGTTTACTAAGTGTAGAGTATAAGGGTTTGAACACAATAATTAAGAGAATGCCATGAAGGCTATGTTAACCAATTTGGTGAAAATATTTCAGACTGTATATGGAACCAGCACATTGTACCTCATGATTGCATTATTGTACACAGCTATGATTTAATTAAAAAAATATTTTCCAGCATGAGTAAAGTAGGACTAACAATTAGCTAAAGATTGCACAATATGAATGTATTCCTTTTGAGTAAATTGAAGATACTACCATATGCCAGGATCAGCCAGATAGCAAACTCTTTCATAATTCCTCTACATGAAAAGAACATAGTTCTGAAAGATTAGATGAATTAGTATTAAAAGATAAGCTTAGGTAAGAACAGTTAAAATAGTTTATAGAATCTGAGGAAGCATTTTTGCTCTTGGATACATATTGACCTGAGCTTCCATAGTTATTCAACAGATCTGTTTCTGAGGATCAGGGAAATATTGGGAGGATCTACAAAGGACAAACCTATTCTAAATGCAGAAATCACTATATAAGATGATGATGGTGGTAATAATGATAATAGTGAGAAAAAAATCAAAGATTTAATTCATAGAATCATTTATAGAGTATCAGACACTGGGCATTTTGCAGATAAAATAATCCTCATAATAACTTTGCGACTCAGGGATTATTGGTCATATTTTTACTAGAGAAAAATGCAACCTTAGACTTGATCTTATCTTTTACTCAGTGATCTGCCTTATACAATAAATATCTCATCATAACACAATTAAAAATCACATACAGGTTGGCTGGCACTATTAGACCCTACTCCAATCTGATAACTATTGTTTCTATTAAGTAAGAAAACATAAGGCCTTGTAACAGAGTTAGTTCTTTAATTCTTGTCTTCTTTCAAAACCTAAGTCTCCGTTTTAGGAAGGCATGTTTCCACAGAGCTAACAAATGCCAAAATATACTGCATGCTGGCAAACTATACTTCCAAGGAAACAGACTTCACTCCTTCAATATAGTTTTTCCCATTTAATGATTACTTTTAACAATGCACTTTTTAAACTAAAATAACATTAGCTACCATTTATCGAGCAACTTACCATGACCCAGGCACTGTGTTTAATGTTTTATATCTGCTACCTCAATTAACAGGAATCCAGGTCTATCTAATTACAAAGCCAGGGATCTTTCCAACTCATCATCTTGGCTCAAGCCCAACTTTGATTTAGTCTGCATTACTCTATTTCCCAAAGCACTAAATTAGATTAGATATAGATAGGCTATTACTGGTGTAAGTTAAAAAGTGTGTGACACATACACACTTAATCTGATTACTTTGCCAGACTGCATAAAATATAAACTGAAAATAACCAATAAATTTCTATAGTCACTTAAAATATACAGAACTGTTTAAGAGTTCGTAAAAATTACACCAGTGACTATAATTATATTTGCCTTTTGTCTTTGAAAATTTAACAGACAGTGATAACTGGCAGGTGCTTTTTCAAAAGTTTCCCTCTTACAAAAAATATCACACTCCATCAAGAATTGGGTTCTTGATGTCTTTTTCTTAAGGAGAAAGATAATTAAAAAGACAGTGATTTTTTTTCACTAATGACTCAGATGTTGTCAGATGTTGTGTATGTGATTCTATATAGTCATCAACCAAGTAAACATAACTGACCAACTGGAGTCACATAAAAAAAATTAATAAAATAGAGCCTTTGACCTTAAGTAGCTTCCAGTCACAGATACAAGGTCATATATAATCATAGGACTGTCTATGATATGTACAGAAGTCTTTCTATTGTTTGATAACAAATTTGGGACATAAAAGCACAGCCTCAAGGACTTAGATACTGTAGAAAATAGGGATAGCAGAAAGACCTGACTTTGTCTTCCCACATATTCCAAGATAGTAGGAAAGTATATGAGTACTTCCCATTGTAAGGAACCAAACCAAACTAAATGTTCCTGGGTGTTCACTAATCAATTACTAAGATTAGGGACTAAAGATCAAAGATGAGTAACAATTCTCAGGTTGTAAGTTCCTTCACTATTACAGTGCAAATAACAGCTGGGTTACCTAGATTTTGTTAGAAAGTAGATGGACTTCAGAATGATCATGTCATTATAATATAAAAAGATCTCTTAAGGAAAAAAAAATAGGTGACAAATGTTTAGCTCTCCCACTGTCTGGCATAGTCTGGTGTCAGCCCTCATTTCGTTAATAAGACCTTAACAGAATTAGGTATCACAGGTAAATGGAGGCAGAGCCTTGTACTTTAAAAACATTATACCTGGTTTATCCTAACATTTGCAAGAGAAGTCTCTGCAAATTGTTTTTAATCTCAGTTTATTATGCTGACACTATTATGAAAGTAAACATGACATAGAGCCTCAGTCACAAATTGGAACATTTTTGTTGTTAAGAGTCACTATAGGACAAGCACGATGGCTCACACCTGTAATCCCAAGGTGGATGGAATGCTTGCGCTCAGGATTTGAGACCAGCCTGAGCAAAAGCAAGACCCTGTTTCCACTAAAAATATAAAAACTGAGGCAAGAGGCTTGCTGGAGCCCAAAGAGCTGGAAGTTACTGTGAGCTATGACACCACAGCACTCTACCCAGGTGAAACCTTAAGACTATCTCCAAAAAAAAAAAAAAAGTCTCTGTGACAAAATTTGTCTATGTAGTCAGATTGGCTAAGTATTTTTAGAACTTCAACACAGTTTAAAGTTTCATTTGATATATTATTGAGTGTTTAGTAAATGTGAAACACTAACTTTAAGAACTAGAGACCAAAGGTAAGTAAGAATTCTCAGAAATTTTTTTCCTGTGCTTTACTGCAATTTCTTAGGTATTAAATAATATTTTCTCTCTGACTTTAATAAACTTAAAGAATGTCCATTAAACATCACTTCATCAAAATAAAATAACATAAAAACTGATAGTACAGTTTTCCCTTGGTATACACGTATGTTACCTCAAATAATTCCCACAATAACCTTGTTTAGTAAATAATATCATGCTCATTTTGCAGATAAGCAAGCTGAGGCCTCAAAAAGTTGTGTGATCTTCTATTATAATTATGTCATCACAAAATTAGGGGAAGAATAGACTAGAACAGAAGGTTCTTGATTTTCACAACAGTTTCTTTTCAGGGGTTCTAGGTAAATATAAATGTTGAGCAAAGGGTATAGGAGACTATGATATTTATCCGAGATGCATGCATTTATTATAGCTTTTCTTGCACTGAGATTGCCTAAGGATCATCTTTTCACTACAAGTTCAACTGTTTCCTATTAATTCAGCAATTAACTATCTATACAAATTGATAAATTTACTTCTTTATCAAATACAGAATTGATCACCATATACCTAAAACTTCAGGCTCCCAGAGAACACAAGAAAATGACTGATCAATCATTTTTTTGATTGGCATTTTTACAGTGGCGGGTGTGACAATGTTCTATATATTTTTTCAAAATGAGAAAAAAAGGTAAGTCATTCCACACAAGTCAGGTGAGCATTATACTACCACCAATTCAAAGAGGGAAAGAGTGAACAAACAGAAGTGCTATAACAAAAAATATTTATAAGATTTTTTTAATTAATTAAATGTATGTGATTCAAAAAATGACTTCAAATCAAACTTTTAAACCTAAAGTGTTATGGAACTTTCTAGTTAGAAAGTTTTTAGGTCATTTAGTTTATTTAGTTTTAAATAAAGAAATGGAGGTGGTGCCCATAGCTCAGTGGGTAGAGTGCTGGCCACATACACCGAGGCTGGGGGGGTTCAAACCTAGCGTGGGCCAGCTAGAACAACAATGACAACTGTAAAAAAAAAAAAAAAAAAAATAGTCAAGCGCTGTGGGGGGCGCCTGTAGTCCCATCTACTTGGGAGGCTAAGGCAAGAGAATCACCTAAGCCCAAGAGTTTCAGGTTGCTGTGAGCTCCGATGCCACAGCACTCTACCTAGGTGACAGCTTGAGACTCTGTCTCAAAAGAAAAAAAAAAAAAGAAATGGAAAATTACAAAAGTTAAGTGACTGTCCCAGGACTCATTCATATAAGAATAGGAAATACACCATTCATTTGATAGTATTTGCATTAAGCATACATATTACAATAAATTGGCAAAGCACTATCTTACCCTTCCTTTATAAAAATTTCAATTAATTAATGTTTTAAAATCTAAAATAACATCTAATAAAGAGTTTATGTGAAAATTTCTATTTACTAGTACATGTTCCAGAATATTTATTACCACAAAACTTAATTGATATCTTTAGTTTAAATTATAAAGAGTGTTTCCAAATCACAAAATAAATACTTTCTCCAAAGATAAAAATACATACACACACTAATTTATACTTACAATGATAAGTATAAATTAGCTAAACACCTATAAAGTCAACTGTTTTATAATGGCAAGGTTATCATGTTTTGCATTAGATTGTAGTCGATTGTGAATATATTGCTAAATACTATATCAATCTAATATCTCATAAACCATTCATAGAAAACAAACTGCAGAGCATACTGGAAGCATTTCTCAACCCATATCCTTTTATTCAATGACTATGGTGTAGCTCTTATCTTCTTATTAAATGATGTAGAGATCTGTTACTTACGGTAGTTTTACTGACAAGAAGGAAAAGGAGAAAGAAAGAAAATAAGATACCACTACTGAAGAAACAGAATCAAAGATAAACACCTATTGAGTGTTTGTCCTCAGAGATATACTTGGTAGAGTATGTAAAAAAGCATACGCTTCACCAAACTCACATGGAGCAGGAATTTAAATACCAATTCTATCACTAGTCCATGAACTTAGACCCTCTGGGCCTCAATTTCATCATTTATAAAATGGAGTCATACCATCTACCTTAATCCATCACACAGTCAATGCCCAGTAAAATGGAGGTTCTCAATATATAAAAACTGTTACTATTTTCTTGAGGAAAAAGTTTGCCATATAAATTACACTTATGACAAAAACAAAATTGTAAGAAACGGCCTTTCTTGTTTTTCATACAAAAATGCCCCAAAAGGCTCTAAATTACCATGGCCAGGCATATACAATTTCTTCCTGATAATAATGATGAAGAGTGTTCTATGCAGAATGTTCTATTTGCAGCAGCAACTCATTGTGTGCAAGGAGAAAAATTGCTGACACGTAGAGAAGATATTTTCCCGTAAAAGGTTGAAGTCCTTAAGCAGCAAAAAACACCAACGTCCATCATCTTTAAACCCTATTGATTTCTGTTGAAGATTTAAAAGGCTGTTTACTTATTTCCCATCATTTCTGTCAGAGCTGTAACAGTTCTCTTCCCACTGAATAAACCTCTCATGATCCTCCTGGTGATTAAGGTCAGACAAAATGTCAAACTCCTAATGCTAAGTGCTTTCACATTAAAAATTCATATCAAATCACCAAGTAAAATCCAAACAAGAAGTCAGACACGTAAATAGTTCAGAAAAAAGGGCTGCAGTGACCATTACAGAATGTAGGCGCATTGTAGTTATGGAAAATGGCTTGGCAACAGGTAAGAACACTTGCCCCTTTGTCCTGGCATTTTCACTGTCATTTCCTATTTTAGAATTAGTAGACCATGCTGGACTCAAATCTCACGTATGTGTGTGTGAGAGGATGAGAGAAAGAGAAGTGTGTGTGGGGGGGAGAACACAAGAGAGAATGTAATCATCAGTAGAGAGCGAGAGACAGAGTATGTAATGACTAGTATCACTCCAATCACTAGTAGCCATTGGGTTCTACAAGTTCTGCACAGTTTTTTGTTTTTAAAATAGTGAGCATGGGTACAGGGAGTATGTGCTCATATCCAAATAACCACTGCTAGGCCTTCCTTCCTCTGGATGGATCCAGAGACTAAAAGAATTTTATCAGAATCTGTAGTCTCTCTCCATCTCTAAGTGTTTCTTTTCATTAACTTTCAAACTGGCTCTCAGAATGTATTAGGCCCCTAACAGCTCAAGACATACATTTTCCCAAGTATAAATTCAGTGAAAAGAGAGCTTCTCTTCCTAAATACAGGAATGTCTTGGCAATACTGGGATTCAGTTCCTGATCACAAGAATAAAGAGAATATAACAATAGAGTAAGTCATATAAATTTTTTATTTCCAGTGTATATAAAAGTTACGTTCACACTATACTGAAGTCTTTGAAGTATGCAATAACATTACTTCTTAAAAACAATGCACACACCCCCTTTTCCCTGTGCTAACACCTAAGACAGCTCTGGTTGGTTGCCCTTCACTCAGGCATTTTGCCATGGACCTAAGAACTGCTCTACCACCCCCATCAGAACTGGTGCTTGCACCTGCCATTGGAGGGCTTCAGTACAGGCTTCCTTTGTTCAGCTTTGCACCTTCATTTGAGATGAAGCAAGGGATCCATGCTCCTGGAAGTTCCACAGCCCAATCCAATATCTGGCACATCCAAGCACTTCAGTTGGTTAACAGAGGTTGAGCAATTATCCAATGGCTACTACAACAGCTGTTTCTTTCAGGCAGCATCTACTATCCTGAAGGCTGGCCAGCACAGCCCATTACAATAACTGCCAATGTAAGAGCACACTGCTCAGGAATGAGAACTGTTTCTCATGACTATTGCTACACCCATAGCATACATCACCCCAGCTGCACAGGAGGTTATGAGCCCACTCTTGTGCCTTGTATACTACAGATGGCATTCAAGCTACCCCACCAACACTAGTGATAGCCGAGGAAATCACACATAGCCTTTGCCACTGCACATACCAGAAGGAAAGGCAAACAGCTATACCAAACCAACATCGTAGTCACGTCTTCAAGAAAAACACCTCCCCCTTCAATAAAAGTAAATTCAAAAATAAGAAGTGACTGCTGCTTTGAATGCACAGAAATCAATGGAAAGATACAGGAAATATGAAAAAGAAAAAAGGCAATATTATGACATCCTCAAAGGAAGACAATGACTCTCTAGCAATGGATCCTAAACAAATCAAAACGACAGATAAAGAAACAACTGATTTTTAAAGAAGGAGATACAAGAGAAATATGAAAACCAATGCAAAGAAGTCAGAAAATTCAGCACATGAATGAGAAATTTACCAAGGAGACAGATATCTTAAAAAACAAAATAAAACAGAAATTCTGGAACTAAAAGGGGAAACTTTACTGAAGAAATTACCAAATAAATTCAAAAGCTTCAACAGACTGCACTAAACAAAAGAAAGAATCTCAGAACTTGGAAGACAAGTCATTGAAATAATCTAGCCAGAAAAAATAAAGGGGGAAAAAAAAAAAAAAAAAAAAAAAGGTATTACATTAAGTGACTGGATTAATGAATTATCAGTATTCCCGAGGGGTAAGTAAAATAAAAAAGTTTAGAAAACCTATTAACCTATTTAAAGAAAAGATTGACAACTTCCCAAGTCTAGCAAAAGACTCAGACATTCAGATACAGGAGACCAAATGATCTTCAGACAAATATATTGCAAAAAAGACTGCACCATGGCATATTGTCATCATAGTGTAAAGTTAAAATAAAGGAAATAAATTTAAAATCAGAAACAGAAAAGTGTTTACCCACCTATAAAGGAAACCCATTCAGGCTAATATTGGACTTCTCAGCAGAAACCATATAGGCTAGAAGATAATGGGATGGCATTTTCAAAGTGTTGAAAGAAAAAAAACTGCCAGCTAAGAATTTTATATCCAGCTAGATTAACCTTCACAAATAAGAGAGTAAGAAATAGTGTTTCTCAGGAAAAAAAAAAAAAAAACAAAACACTGAGGGAATTTGTCACCACTAGGCCAGAACTATAAGAAATGCTTGGAAGAGTTCTAAAAATGGAAATGAAGGATCAATATTCACTATCATAAAAATACATGAAAATCTAAAACTCGCAGGTCTTAGAAAACAAATAAAGAAAAAATAATTAAATGGAAACACAACACAATTCCAACATACCACAAAGGCAAAAAGAAAAAACAAAGAAACAAACAATTTGTAAAACAACTAGAAAACAATTAACAACATGGCAGGAATAAAACTTAGCAAATCAATATAAATTTCGAACACAAATGGATTAAATGCTCCACTTAAAAGACCAAGATTGGTGGAATGAATATTAAAACATGTTCCAACTACGTGTGACTTACAAGAAAGTGACAGTAAAGACACATACACACTACAAATAAAGGGATGGAAAAAAATATTCCACATAAAAGGAAACCACGAGTGGGCAAGAATAGCTATATTTCTATCAGATAAAATGGAATTTACATCAAAAACAATAAAAAAGATCCATCATATAATGATAAAGCAATCAAGTCAGCAAGAAGATACAATTCTAAATATATAAGCATCCAACACTAGAGCACCTAGATTCATAATACAAATATTACTAGAACTAAAGAAAGACATAGAAATCAAATAATAGTGGAGTATTTCAATACCCTACTCACAGCGTAAGTTCAATACTCTATTCACAGCGTAAGTTCAATACCCCGCTCACAGCATTAGACACGTCATGGAGATAGAAAATCAAGAAAACACTGGACTTAAATTAGTCTTTAGAATAAATGGAATAAATTAGCCTTTAGAATAAATGGAATAAACAGACATTTATATAACATTCTACTCAATAACAGCAGAACATAAATACTTTTCTCATCATGGAGCATACCAGAGATAGGCCACAAAAGAAGTCTCAAAAATTTTAAAACAATCAAAATCATATCAAGTATCTTCTTAGAACACAGTGTAATAAAACCAAAAATTAATGCCAAGAGGAACTTGGGAAAGCACACAAAAACACAGAAATTAAACAACATGCTCCCAAATGATCATTTGGTCAACAAAGAAATATAAAAGAAAATTTAAAACATTTTGGTAACTAATAAAAATAAAAATATAACATAACCAAAACTTACGAGATACATAGAAAAACTTATGCTAAGAGAAAAGTTTATAGCAGTAAATGCTTACATCAAAAAGAAAGATGAAAAATTAACAAACTAATACTATAGAAATTAATAAGCTAAAACTAGAAAAACAAGAACAAACCAAACCTCAATCTAGCAGAAGAAAAAAAAATACCAAGGATCAGAGCAAAATTAAATGAAATAGAGAACACACATAAAGAGACACAAAACATCTACAAAGGATAAATAAAATAAAATGTTAGTACTTCTAGATTTTTAATAAAATCAATAATCTCTTTGCTAAATCAAAAAATCTCTTTGCTGGAAGACAGAAGATACAAATAAATAAAATCAGAAATGAAAAAGCACTAAAACTAATACCCCAGAAATACAACAGATCAACAGAGACCGATGAATAACTGTACACTGAAAAACTAAAAACCTAGAGAAAATTAAATTTCTAGAAAAATACAACCTCCTAAAATTGACCTAGAAAGGAACAGAAAATCTGAACAGACCAGTAAGGAGTAGCAAGATTCAATCAGCTATAAGAAATCTCCAGAGAAAGGAAACCCTAGGACCAGATGGATTCACAGCCAAATTCTACAAAATGTACAAAGAGGAACTAATACCAAATCTTTCTGAAACTGCTAAAAAAAATAAGGAAGGAAAGAGGAAATCCTACCTACCTCATTCTATTACTAGTATAACACTGATACCAAATCCAGATAAGTAAAGAACAAAAAGGAAAATTACACTAATATCCCTGATGAATACAAATGTAATAATTCTCAACAAAATCCTAGCAAATCAAATCCAACAGCACATCCAAAAGATAATATACCATGATGAAGTAGATTTTACTCCAGAAAGGTTGAATATTACCTCAAACAACAGAATTAAAAATAAAAACCATATGATTATCTCAATAGACACAGAAAATGTATTTGATAAAATCTGATGTCCCTCCATGACAAAAAAACTCTCAGTAAATTAGGCAAACAAAATAATAAAGGCTATAAAGAAGACCACAGCCAACATTACATGGAATGGGGAAAAGTTGGAAGAATTCTCTCAATAAATTAGGCAAATAAGGAACATACATCAAAATAATAAAGGCAATTGTAATTGGAAAAGAGTAAGTCCAATAATCCTTCTTCATGGATGACATGATCTCATATCCAGAAAACATAAAAAGAGTCCACCAAATAAAATAAAGGCAGGGCAGTGCAAGGTGGCACACTAGAAGGCTCTTTCACCTGACCTCTCCTAGTAGAACCTAATAGGGAAAACCTAATAGGTCAAAAGAGAGAACCCAGCCATACCTGGCATGGGGACCTCACCCAGAGTCATAGGTCAGGGAGCACAGAGAGAAGGTGTTGAGCTGGATACAGCGTATGATCAGAGCAGTGGAAATCTGACAAATTAGGTAAGTGATTCCCATTTGCTGGGATTGGCTGGTCCCCCACAGAAATCTGGGTCCCCCACAGGAGGAAGCCTTCTGGCAGTTTTCAGTTATTGGAAGAAGCTGCACCTTGAGTGGAAAGCTTGAAAGAGTGGGTGAACTTGAATAGTATATAGCAACTAGATTGGAATACCAGTTGGGAGTAGATTTACCAAGGTTTAGTGAGTGGCGAGGCATACTAAGAAGAGGCATTCTTACATACTAAGAAGGTCTCTAGGGCCAGAGAGTTGCCATTGTGGGAAGGTTTTAGCAGGGGCCTAAAAAACAGCCATCTTAAGTCCACCTGCCAGGATCAGAACTCCACACTTGGAATAGGCTGAGGGACTCCAGCAACCCAAGGGAACTAGAATCAGGGGGCACTGTAAGACCTGTCCCTGAAGGATTCTTGTGAACTTTAAGATCCCAACCTAGCAGGGTCTGAATGCTGAGGAAACCATTAGGCGATTACTGAAGGCAACTAAGTGAGGAATTAAGGGCAATAGAAGTTGCTAGGTGTGCTCTGTCTGCTAAAGCAAACAAACAAACAAAAAATCCCAGTGCCACCTGGTGTCTCGGGGACATATTACAACATATTATCATCAAGAACTCCTGATTTTTTTGGCCATAAGGAAGTTTGGCTTTTCTCAGGCTGAGGCCATTTTGAGACCTAACCTCTGAGACAAGGTAACCTGAAGCAAATGAGGAAGTGAGAACAAAAAAGGAGGCCAAGAAAATGAAGAAGAAGAAAGAACACATAGGAGGAACAAAAAAAAAAAAAAAAAAATCAGGCAACAAGAAAAAACAAAACACAGCAAATCCCCCAAGGGACCATGGGGCACCTACTGCAGAAGACTCCACATATAAAACATTAATGGATGTGAGAGAAAGGGAATTTAAAATATCGATGATAAAGACAATGAAAGGAATACACAAGAAAATGGAAAGACAGAATCAAATGTTGAAAATATGTATATATATATTAGAAAGGATATGGCAGAGCTTAAGGAAATGAAGGAGACAAACAGGAAATGTAAAGATGTAGCAGAAACTATGAAAAATAGGTTATACTATGGAGAAGAAAGAACCTCAGAGCTAGAGGATAAAGTTTTCAAGTTAACCCAGGTAGTGAAAAAGGCAGAAGAGAGAGAACAGGTGCTTAGAGAACTATGAGACTCCATGAAGCACTCAAACATGAATAATAGAGATTCCTGAAAGGGAAGAAGATTGCCCTAAAGGAATGGAAGCCCTAATGGAGACTATCATAAATGAAAACTTGGCGACACACTCCTTTCAGATGGCTATTGAAACATCGGTCATATCAACTCAAACAGAGGTTCTCCAAGACACATTGTAACGAACCTGTTTGAAGTCAACATGAAAGAAAAAAATCCTGCAAGCAGCCAGGAGGAAAAGCCAACGGACCTACAGAGGCAGAGCCATTAGGATGACATTAGACTTTTCAAATGAAACCTTCCAAGCCAAAAGAGTATGGTCATCAATCTTCAACATTCTTTTTTTTAATGTTGGGGATTCATTGAGGGTATAAGAAACCAGGTTACACTGACTGCATTTGTTAGGGAAAGTCCCTATTACAATCATATCTTGCCCCTCAAAGCTGTGGCATACACCAAGGCCCCACCCCCTACCTCCTTCCCTCTCTTCACTCTTCCTTTCCCCACCCCTCCATGCTTCTTTCTCTCTCTGCTCTTCCCTTCCCCCATCCCCACCGTGTCCTTAATTGTCATATCAAAATTGAGTACATAGGATTCCATGGTGTACATATACCACAGCTTGTTAATCCATTCCTGGGATGATGGGCATTAAGGCTGTTTCCACATTTTGGCCCTTGTAAATTGAGCTACAATACACAATCTAGTGTAAGTGTCCTTATGATAAAATGATTTTTTTCTTTCTGGGTAGATGCCCAGTAATGGGATTGCAGGATCAAATGGGAAGTCTACCTCGAGTTCTTTGAGGGTTCTCCACACTTCCTTCCAAAAAGGTTACCATATATACTCAAGTATAAGCTGAGTTTTTCCGGCACAAAAGTTGTGCCTAAAAACCTGAACTCGGCTTATACTCGGGTCATATCATATAGGTTATTTGATTCGGTGCGCGCACACCTAATCAAATGCACGTAGTCACCAGTCGTCTTTGTGATTTAGCTTGATTACCTGTTAAGCTACAGTTTTCTGCACTTTATTTAAAGTTTTAAAGTGGTTGTTGCTAGTTTACAGTTTTTCTTTAGCAATAAATATTGAAAAGCATTTAACCTACTGATTCCTCAATTATTGTAATTGTTTTGAGTATATATTTTTATTTTTGAAATTAACCAGTGGCTGCTGCATTTTCCACCTCGGCTTCTACTCGAGTCACTAAGTTTTTCCAGTTTGGGGGGTAAAATTAAGGGGGTCAGTTTATACTCAGGTCGGCTTATACGAGTATATACGGCTTATACTCGAGTATATATTAGTTTACAGACCCACCAGCAGTGTAAAAGTGTTCCCTACTCTCCACATCCATGCCAGCATCTGCATTTTTCAGGATGGTTTTGATTTGCATTTCTCTTTGTTAGTTTTTTTCATGTGGATTAATTTGAGTTCTCTATAGATTCTAGTTATCAAGCTATTGTCTAATTCAAAATATGCAAATACTCTTTCCCATTGTGTAGGTTGTCTCTTTGCTTTGGTTGTTGTCACCTTAGCTGTACAGAAGCTTTTCAGTTTAATTAAGTCCCATTTGTTTATTTTTGTTATTGCCATGGCAGTCTTCTTCATGAAGTCTTTCCCCAGGCCACTATCTTCCAGTGATTTTCCTATGCTTTCTTTGAGGATTTTTATTGTTTCATGCCTTAAATTTAAGTCCTTTATCCATCTTGAATCAATTTTTGTCAGTGGAGAAAGGTGTGGATCCAGTTTTACTCTTTTACATGTGGATATCTAATTCTCCCAGCACCATTTATTGAATAGGGAGTCTTTCTCCCAGGTATGTACTTGTTTGGTTTATCGAAGATTAGGTGGTTGTTAAGATGTTAATTTCATTTCCTGGTTTTCTATTCGATTCAAGTGTCCATGTCTCTATTATTGTGCCAGTACCATGCTGGCTTGACCACTATTAGTACAGCCTAAAATACGTTATTGTGATGCCTCCAGCTTTATTTTTATTACTAAAAACTGCCTTAGCTATACGGAATTTTTTCTGGTTCCATACAAAACGCACAATGATTTTTTCTAAATCTTGAAAGTATGATGTTAGTATTTTAATAGGAATAGCATTAAATAGGTAGATTGTGTTGGAAAGTACATAACTTTTAACAATGTTGATTCTTCCCAGCCATGAGCATGGTATGTTCTTCCATTTGTTAATATCTTCTGCTATGTACTTTCTTAGGATTTCATAATTTTCTTTATAGAGGTCCTTCATCTCCTTTTGTTAGGTATATTCCTAAGTATTTCATTTTCTTTGAAGCTATAGTGAAGAGAGTTTTGTCTTTAATAAGCCTCTCATCTTGGCTGTTATTGGTGTATACAAAGGCTACTGACTTGTAGACATTGATATTATATCCTGAGATTTTTTGATTACTTCCAGGAGTCTTGTGGTTGAATCTTTGGGGTTTTCCAAGTATAAGATCATGTCATCAGCAAACGGGGAGAGTTTGACCTCCTCTTCTCCCATTTGGATAACCTTTATTTCCTTGTCTTGCCAAATTGTATTGGCTAAAACTTCCAGAACAAGGTTGAATAGTAAAAGTAACAGAGGACAACCTTGTCTGGTTCCAGTTCTAAGAGGAAAAGCTTTCAGTTTTACTCCATTCAGTAAAATATCAGCTATGGGTTTGTCAGATAGATAGCTTCAGTCACTTTCAGAAATGTGCCACCTATGCCTGTAATCTTTAGTGTCTAATTACAAAAGGACGCTGGATTTTATCAAATGCTTTTCCTGCATCTATTGAGAGGATCATATAGTCTTTATTTTTGCTTCTGTTAATATGGTGGATAACATTCATGGACTTGCGTATGTTAAACCAGCCTTGCATCTGTGGGATGAAATCTACTTGATGATGATATATGACTTTTTAGATGATAAGCTGTAATCTGTTGGTTTTGATTTTGTTCAGAATTTGTGCAGCTATTTTCTTTAGTGAAATTGATCTAAAATTCTCCTTTGTTGTTGGGTCTTTTCTTGGTTTTGGTATCAGGGTGATGTTTGATTTGTAGAATGGTTCGGGGAAGATTGCTTCCTCCTCAATTTTTTGGAATAATTTCTGCAGTACGGGAATAAGCTCTTCCTCAACGGTTTGATAGAATTCTGGTGTGAAGCCATTGGACCAGGGCAGTTTTTGTTGAAAGATTTTTTATTATTTCTTTAATCTCAGTGCTTAAAATTGGTCTGTTCAGGAGCTCGATTTCTTCCTGGCTAAGTCTAGGGAAAGGGTGTGATTCCAAATATTGATCCATTTTGGGGAGGAGGAGACAAGATGGCTGACTGAAGCCAGCTTTCCCATAGAGGCTCCCGTCCAGGAGAGTTAGAGGACAGAAATTTAGCAAGTAACCAGGTGGATTGAGCTGTACCAAGAGAGAAGGTTGAAGAACGCACATCAAACCGACTGAGGCGAGCTGTGACCCCAAGGATACAAACAAAAGGTACAAAATCCATCACCAAGGAGACGGGAGTCCCCTCCGCCATGAGAAGGGCTCAGAGTGCCCCACAAACAAAAGAGCAGAGTTCAAATGTTCTCCCACTACACACCACGGGAGAGACCCTCTAAAACCTGGACCTACCTCCCATAATAGGGTGCCACGGCGTTCTCCTGCCAGGCATAAAACTGTATAAAACTGTATATATTCTTTACCTGCAACCCTGAGCTCCCAGCACTCCCCTCCACTCTCACTCTGAGGTCTGGAGGCCTGTCCCCCAGGAGTCCAGATTCTTGGGTGATTTCTCAAGGGGTGTGGATAGGGCCTAAATTGCAGCTGGTCAGTGCTGACTCTGGGGCATGGGAGTGAGGAGAGGAAGGTCTGCTGAGAGGGAACCACACGGGAGCGGCGGTCCCCGAAGAGCAGAACAGAAGCCGTCTTTTAGCAACAATAGGGCTAACTCCCAGATATTCTGAAGCCACACCCCCTGTCTCCCTGGGCAACCAGAAGAGTCCAGGCATCTACTCAGGTGGCAACCACCACAAAACGGATCTTGGACGGAAATGCAGGCCCCATGAGTAAAGGGCTTGCCTGAGGCGGTACCGGCCTAGGTGGAGCATGGGGACTAGAAGCACGCACAGAGCCGGGAAGTTCCCAGGGCGGGGCTGACCCAGAGGACCACTTTACTGAGCCTAAGATGCAACCGGCCTTCAGGGGATCGTCAGCCTATAAACAAAAGGAAGATAAGAAGTTAGACTGACAGGTAACCAAATACAAACCCGTAGGAGCAAAGACAGGGCCTGAGGCATAGACCCGGAGAACTCAAAACAGCTTCTCTTTGCTGAGGAATTTAGCAGGGACAGAAACAAATTCCTGCAAAGTTGTCCTGTTGGGTTCTATCAGTAACATCAATCAGGGACAGGGCTGGAACTGAGTGAACATCCCCCAGCCTCCATCAGGCACCCAAGGTTGTCAGGCCTCACCTCCCCCTGCTAGATAGAGGCAGAGCACAGCAGCCTGGCTGAACAGAAATACATTTCCTTATGATTTAGGTAGGTGCAACCCCCTGGAAATTCTATTCACTACAAGCAACTGGGTCAAAGCCCTGTGGGACTATCAGTGACTGGGAGTGATAGAGGTGCAAGGTGGGGAAGGAGGCATCAACCTTCCCAGACTGATGTGTTTGCTGGGTGGGTCCTCCTGACTCCGTGGAGTACTGGAGCGAGCCATATCAGAGTAGTAACCAGACACCTGCAATCCAGTTGCTAGAGACCTTTTAAACTCTCCCATGTGAGACAGATACTGACTGAGACAACTGATTAGGACCATTTGAACTGAGCCAATTACCTGAGGATATTTCAGGGGGTGCCCTGGGTGTGTGGTTGTAGGAAGGCTTGATTTTCCTTTTCCAATTATTACCTATTGGGGGGGGAGGGCGGTGTGATGTAATTGCTGGTATTTCTCCACAACTGACACTTCAATTCAGAGTAACTGTTTCACTAGGGTCAAACAGAGACAAGCTGAAAACAAGACAAAGCCACTTAGCCCCACCACACCAAACAGGTCTCCAGTTTCTCAGGCTATAGCACTGTATGGGTCCTCGACAAAGCTCCAGGGGAAAAATCAAACGGTGTAAAACAATCATGGGGTGGAATCAGCGGAAAAACTCTGGTAACAGAATAACCTGAATAGATCAACCCGCCCAAGAAAAGATATGGCAGATGTAACTGAAGATCACATTCATCAACAGCTGGCCAAGATGTCAGAAATCGAATTCAGAGTTTGGATTGCAAATAAGATTAATAGAATGGAGGAAAATTTGAAATTAGAAATTCAAGCAGCAATTCAAAAGTCGGAATTAGAAACTCCAGAAGAAATTCAAAAGTTATCTCAAGAATTTAACAAACTTAAAGACAAAATCACCAAAGACATTACTCAGAAATAAAAACAAACCAGGAGCAAACACGCTACCAGACCTCAGACTATGATACAAATCGATAGTGATCAAAGCAGCACGGTACTGGCACAAAAACAGAGAAGTAGATGTCTGGAACAAAATAGAGAACCAAGAGATGAATACAGCTACTTAGCATTACTTGATCTTTGACAAGCCAATTAAAAACATTCGGTGGGGAAAAGATTGCCTATTAAACAAATGGTGCTGGGTGAACTGGCTGGTGACATGTAGAAAACTGAAACTGGACCCATACCTTTCACCATTAACTAAGATAGACTCTCACTGGATTAAAGATTTAAACTTAAGACATGAAACTATAAAAATACTTACTAGAAGAGAGTGTAGGGAAAATCCTTGTAGAAATCGGGTCTGGGCAAGTATTTTATGAGGAGAACCTCTCCACCCGCCCCCCCGGGCAATTGAAGCAGCTTCAAAAACACACCACTGGGACCTGATCAAACTAAAAAGCTTCTGCAGAGCCAAGAACACAGTAAGTAAAGCAAGCAGACAGCCCTCAGAATGGGAGAAGATATTTGCAGGTTATGGCTCCAACAAAGGTTTAATAACCAGAATCCACAGAGAACTCAAACGTATAATCAAGAGAAGAACAAGTGATCCCATCGCAGGCTGGGCAAGGGACTTGAAGAGAAACGTCTCTGAAGAAGTCAGGCACACGACCTACAGACATATGAAAAAATGCTCATCATCTTTAATCATTAGAGGAATGCAAATCAAAACTACTTTGAGATATCATCTAACTCCAGTAAGATTAGCCTATATCACAAAATCCGGAGACCAGAGATGTTTGCGTGGATGTGGAGAAAAGGGAACACTTCTACACTGCCAGTGGGAATGTAAATTAATACATTCCTTTTGGAAAGATGTTTGGAGAACACTCAGAGATCTAAAAATAGATCTGCCATTCAATCCTATAATTCGTCTACAGGCATATACCCAGAAGACCAAAAATCACTTTGTAACAAAGATATTTGTACCAGAATGTTTAATGTAGCCCAATTCATAATTGCTAAGTCATGGAAAAAGCCCAAGTGCCCATCAATCCACAAATGGATTAATAAATTGTGGTATATGTACACCATGGAATATTATACAGCCTTAA